>KN716151.1:257358-287111 GCA_000816705.1 Dictyocaulus viviparus | reverse complement strand
ACTTCTATCGGTTTTTATTTTTCGTTCTATCTTCTTTTGGTCATACATATTGGTGTTGCTTCATCCGAATCGATTTGAGGTGAAATTTCAAATGCTGCCAAGTTACGGTAACGTGTATCACACATGTATTGTTCATGAATCGTCACCTTAAAATAGACGTAAACAAAAATTCATGTGATTTTCAATAAGTGATTTTTGATCTCCAATGAACGATAAACATTTGTATTTACATTGTGTATTCTATGACCATAACTTCCATCATTGTTTGGTCTAACAAACATTATGTGAGCACCAGTGTACACTCTTATGTCGTCTGTTGGTATAACTGTGTACGAGCTGAAAATCACACTGTATTAGCTGAGCTTCTGAAGTGAATTTCAAGCTTAGGCTTAGGCATAGGCTTAGGCATAGACTTAGGCTTAGGCTTATGTTTAAGAGATGGAGGATAATCATTTTCAGAACGACATTTTCCGACTAAAGGGAAACTTTCCATGAGGTTTCTGTAAGTATTCTATTAGTCATACATGCGGCCGATGTTAGAACATGTCGATAGGAAATAAGTGTTCCACTACAGTATCCTGGAAAAAAAAAACATCCAGTTGAGAAAATTTATTTTCGATTGTTTTCACAAAGAAAAAAAAGTGTTATGAAAAACTTAATAACGTACTTCCTTCACCAAAAATCGCAACATTCCATGGATATTCACCTTCTCGAGCGTTTACGCCTCCAATGGTTCGTTTCGAACGCGATGTACTGGTTTGAGCTTATAAAGTGAGTAAAACTTATCGAACTCATTAATTCACCTCCAAAACATCCATCATAGAAGTGGGAATGTTTTTTTCAAGCTGGCTCGTATATATTATGAAATTTATGCAGCTATATTATAATTTGAAAGCTGCAAATAGTGATAAAGTTCCATATATTACCGTCTATATATACATCAAGGATTTTTTTTCAACAAGGACATTAACCTCACTACTTAGGTGATCGCCTAGGTTTTTTTCTTGTTTTTTAGGATTCCTTTGAGAGTTTATTGAAATATTAGAAGCGTATAGGTGCAGAGCATACAGAATAAGTGCTGTCCACAATGTTTGCGAAGGACCACTTGTTCGTAAAGTCTAAGTCGTCCGCATAAGCAATAACTGGCTTCCATAACGGAGAACAATACGAAGATGATCTTCATGATGTTACTCATACCGCTTACGATTTCTACAAAGCTTCAACTTATGAAGTGGTTGCTGGTCGTAAGCAGTGTAAATGTATTGACCCTCTGAGCACTTGGTTACAAAGCAAGTGTGATTTTCATGAAGCAGTAAATCACAATCAAACACGATTCTTATAGAGTCATAAGCTGACGATAAATTAGAAATGAGGTTACGTAGCAATTATTATACCTCAATGATGATATACATTTAAAAGCTAAGAAACAACGGCGTTAACACGAAAAATAGTTGTTTTTACGGGGGATTCTGTTTCAGGAAGAGATTGAAGGAAAACTGATTGTTGATAGAGGGCATGATGACTAAATCAAATAACTCATCACTCAATAGGAAAAATGTTTCAGAGATTATTCAAGTGATAAGCATATGGAACGTTACGAATATGGTGCGTTTTAGAACCTCGAGGAAAAGTATAGGAACTCTAAACTTGAGGTCTTATATATATATGGATGGAGATTCGTCAAATGAGGCAAATGTATGAGTTACATTATCGATTTGATATGCTACCTCATTATTTTTGATACGAACGAGAATAATATATTGGAATGACTCTATGAAAAAGAATCGTTTTAAATCTATTGTGTGTATAAATATGATATAAATAACTATAATAATCAGCTGTGTTATTATGAAAAGCTTTTATATTATTCCATTGAATTAGTGATAGGAAATGAACGATGAAAAATTGCATCGTTCCAAAAATGATAATACGTTTTTTACCTCACAGTTCTGTACTATTCAATTCGATGAAGCCTCCCTCTGAGTGCTATAAAGCGTTATTCTCTTACATCTAATAAAATCTGCTCTATTCAACAATTTTCATTTAGATAAACATGAAAAAAAGGACCCGATCTTTTTTTGTCAGATAAAAATGGTTGCTATAAATAAGAGAGTGTTAGTACTGCTCTCCAATGCTTACCGATTAACATCTACCGTACTGCATTCGCCGTTATTCATCTGGCTTCGGAATACATCAGCGTCGATCGATACTTTTGTGTTGGGACGCTGTTCGACTCGGTCTGTGATCAGCAGCAACCCAGGCGATCCACGTCACTTTTACTTTGTCATCAATAGAAGTGATCATGCATCAAAACACACATCCTATAACATCAATTTCGTCACTGTTTTTAATTTTTTTGAACTATTTATTTTCACACTGTTTTTTAAATAGTTATAAGATCGTATAAATGACTGCTTCCATTCAAACGTGAGCAACCCATTAGGAGAAACAGCTACCTCATCCGTAAACTATGAGAACTGCACTCTTCCAAATCGTGGTGGCTTCATAGTGACAGTGGAGAGGTAGAGGCACTTAAACTATCAAAGATACCTCATCATTCGAGGAAGAAAAAGCAGCAATTCGATCGCATATAAGATAAGATAAGCGTTGGTGTTGATCAGTCCCTACTGTAGTGGTGGGAGGTACCGTATCGATCAATGCAGGTTCAGAACAATCCACACAGGTCCGTGATCTAGCAGTCTCACCAACCCTACGATATCGGAAATTGAAACCAGAAAGATCTGAGAAGGTAAACAACACTGATTCATTCGAAAATTAGCCATTGAAATCATTGTATAGCTAACAATCACATTACAGCACCTCAGTGATATCACGTTGAAGTATCAAATGAGTGGACATACACCTCAAAAATTGAGGAATGCCAAAGCTTATATTTCATTACGACTGTATTTGTAAGATTCGTCGTGCTACTCACTTATTCATAATCAGTTGCCATAACGATTTTCAATGACCAAATTTCTTGCAACCTCATCAGATGGAAAAATGGAAAAATTTTTCAAAAATATGATACATAAAATATGGATTGAAATGGTATCGCAGATAGCTTTGTATTATAATATGATTTATTACGTCATAAAATGTCGATGTGCCCTCCGGTAAATTATGCCATTTGTTTTTCTGAGCTGTTTATCAGAACGAGACGATTCGTTATGTATCCTCATCGCTACACAGAAGCTTCTTTGAAGCTAAACTCCTAAAAATCAGTTGTTATCCCTCATCCTCGAATTGGTACGTTCTACTGAATTAATTAGTGGAACACACTGCTTCACCTATTAACAAAGTCGCATATCAAATCTCAAATTTACCCCAAGATAAAGAACACTGAACAAGAGAGCGCATGGTGCAGTACCGGTGTTGTAGCTCGATACACAAGCCATAATAAAGTTCATTACCGCACTCAGGTTTTCTAAGCTCACCATAACTTCGAGGTCGTTAAATTGATATCAGGGGAACTTTTGTGAAGATTAGCAACACTGAGTTAGTGAGGAATGGTCACTTGACACTGAAGAGTCACTGCTGTTCTTGTTAAAATGTGTATTTTTAATGAAAAACATATTTTTTTAAACACTTTTTTTTGGGAAGAAAATTCTTTGGATTGAACAGAGACCGTAAAATTCTTTTTTTATTTCAAACTTTTGAATAATTCGAAATATTACGTTTCGTAGATGTTAGTGGTAGAAGAGTGGAAGATTCAGGTTTTTTCCAAAATGAAAGGTTTGCAACGACCTCATTTGACTTGACAGAACAGCTTTAATCATTGTCTATAATCACCATCTATTATTGATTGATATTGATCAATCAATATAGAAAGGATAATGTAGGTATGCTTAATAGAAAAAGGACTTAGAGCAGTATTAAGGTCATAATGTGTTCATTTTCTATCAACTATGATAAGTTATAGTGATATCTGCAATGATGCTGAGTTAGTTACAAAACTTGTAACCTAAGACAGGACTCGAACCCTCACCTACAGATATCCAGTCTGTTATGCTTATCCACTACATTGCTACTTATCAGCTTAAGTGAATGCAAGGCGGGGTGCAGTGGATCAGTTGCTACAGTGACACGCCGTCCCGAATAAGTTCGCAACCGCACCCTAAGGCTAACCAAGCCCGCCATCCATCCGGGGTCGGTATTGCTACCAAAGAAATCTAGATAAGATAAAACTAGCACTGACTTGGTGAAGAGTGGTCAACTCAACTCACTGTTTTGACCAGGCACGAATTCAACCACCTCCATGATATAATGTCGAGCACGAATGCGTTGGCGCATCCTGCCACAAGGGATTGACCAACGTCATAGATTATCTTCGTATGTTATCTTAATGCCGATATCAGCTCATTGGATCGTACCGGCTAACAGGTAGGTGTTGGTAAAACACCAACTCAGTAATTTAAATTAGATAAGTGATAAGCATTGAGTGATCGAAGATTGAGGACCTCAGTAGTGTAGTGCGTGAGCACAACAGAACGGATATCTGTGGGAGCCGCTTCGAATTCTCCCTTAGGCTCCAAGTTTCGTTGACTAACTCAGCGTCATTGAAGCATTGCTGTTTGCTTTTATGGATTGATCGAATAAGAACAACATATTGTTATATATTTAAATGATAAATGTATTTGAATTTATTTCACCTTAACAAAAGAGGAAACAAATTTCTAAGATTTGAGAAAAATTACTTCAAAAATTCTAACAGAATAAATAATAAATAGAGGAGATTACTGAGACCATAACGATATCCTATGGTTATGGTATTTGCATAATGAAATGAGTAACGTTCAACACTTAGTTACTCATTTGACTTCGAGTTCAACGAGTACACAATGACGTCTGCTTTATGAGGTGAAAGGGGAGTTATTGAACGTTAGATATTTTTAGTCTATTAGACGACAATCGTTCGTCAACTGTTGTCGATTCATCAAGCGTTTTTTTCAATCTACCGATGTAAGCTGGATAACAAATTGCTGGACTGAAAACAATATGCAAAAACTGGCATAGCCTTGGGCAATACATCGATTTCTGGACGTGGTAAGCAGCGCGTTGACAACACTGCTGACAACTAACAGCTGAAAAATTTCTCTAGGCAATAAACGGAATAACTCTAAACGATTATTTCGCAATACTGTGTCACATCTCTGTGAGTGATTTCAGAACACTTTTACTAATCCTCATTGAGCACCATTTGAAAACTCCCTGAGGGAGAAAAAAATCCAATCTAAAGATTTTGTTCAATTTAACAGAGAGTACGGTAGTGTGAGACTGAACTGATAATGTAATAAGGAGAAATTTTCATAGAATGACAAGATATCCATTCAATGAGGTATTTTAATTTCATTTGAAACATATAAAACTCTTTGTGAAATTGCTAGCTTTTTTTTCCTCGACAATATAAAATTGCTTATTTTTCATTTAATTAAGGATATCACAAAAAAGCTTATTAAGTATTCGGTAGGATAACTGAAATGCTCCTCATTGAGGTCGTCGGAATTGAAAACGGATGGAAAGCGATTATGGACCTGTTCGACGACGAGGATTCAGGATTTCGTTGCTGAGCCTCGTTCTTACCACTTTAACAAATTGATTTGTACTTTTTTCAAAGCATTCCAGTAATTGTGTTGATGTGAAAATTTGTGACTTTTTTTATTTCCCTCCGCTTATAAAAGATGCTGGGAGGTTTTGCAAATCAATTAAGGATGAAGCTTGCAACAAATCAAATAATAACGAACAATTAAAAATAAACGATCATAGATTATTCCACTGAGGAAAAAGTTTGAGTAAATTTTTAAGCTACTATAGAAATATATGTATATATGCATATATATAAATATTATAAAACATACAATTGTAATTCGCAACATTTTTGAATTCACCTCGATTTTTTCAGCAGCTGAGTTACGACAGTGAGTGAAAAATTCCAACTCGATATGATTATCCAATTGTTTTTCAGTTAATGAGATCACATTGGATGAGATCAGGGTTCAATTCTGAATGCTTAATAGTAAATTTTCAAACTTGAAATATCCCTGAGGGTATAGCGTTATTAAAAAATAAGAGTGAACAATAATTTTCTATAGAAATTAGTCTACATAGTAGGCGTGAAGCTTATTAGTTTTGGATCAAAAATCCTCACTCAAATTGTACTCATTCGTTTTCATGCGAATTTTTGAGGAAGAAATTTTTAGTTTCAAGAAAAAACACAAAGCTGTCAGAACTGGTAGTGTAATGGATCAGCACGCCGGACTCGATAACTGTGAGTGCGGGTTCGAGTGCCGCTTGAGGTTCCGAGTTTTATGGACAACTCAGCATAATTACAGATAACATGATATCATTACAAAATAATAATACAATTATGATAATTGTAAAATAAGAATATAAATAATTATGACAACTTTTGAATTATTTTTTTTTAAATTTTACAATTTATACTAATTATGAAATTAAAATAAATCGATATGAAATGAGTAAATTAAAAATGTTTTTAGTGCAAATGTTTTTTTTTCTATAAATCAATTTCCTTTGAACGGAAATCATCTGATTCATTTGAGGTTTAAACCTCCTTGATTGAGTTCCAGCCAATGAATTTATCCTTTAGAATTTTATCGATTTTTCGATTTATTGACGAATTTCTTGAAAATAATAATTCCAAATAAAAATTAATTGAAAATAAAACTATGGAATTATAATTATAATTGATGAAAAATAAAAATTAAAAATATTCACTGAAAGGACTTTTTTTTTCCTCGTTTTTGTTTCGTCACTGCTTTCAATTATAAATATTATTTCCTGAGTTTCATCACGGATTTTAACTCAATAAAAAAAAAACAAACGAAAGAAGAAACTCCATAGCACTTAAAGAGAACATGCGAAAAGTTACCAACGATTAATTTCATATAATGATAAGCTTAGATAAGGTGAATCCTAGCGTTTGTCACTCCCTCCGGGATCCGTTCGCCTCCATCACGTCGTTGAGGTGAGTGAATACGAGTCCGACACATACAATGGCTTTTGGTCACTGATCTCCATCAATCAAGTCTCCATCAAGTTACTGCTACGCATCTTTTCTGATCATTCTGGTGATCATTCACTGGCCTGATGGAACAGAGGGCCAGGAAAGCATAAGTGCGGAGTCGAACCCGGTGTTGTGTGTGTGTGTGTGTGTAACCCTACGACAGCTCCTACCATCCATTTCCATTTTATACAGTTCGAGCAGTACTATGAAAACGAAAAGTTGCAGTTTATAAAAATAAAGCTACAAACAAAAACAAGGAATTTTGTCTTAAAAGCTGAGCTCTTAGGATTTTAGCTGAGCAGCTTAGTTCAAATGTACTCAATACTATGAGGTTCTTAGAATAGATTAATGTACGAATAGATTGGCATTTTCATAAAGCATTCTGTTGATTAAACTGAAATCGATTTTTCACAATGCTCTATATAACCATTTTGATGACGTCATATTATTTGTGTTTCATTTAATATTGAAAAGGAAGAAAACAATAGCCAAGATGACAAAATCCAACAGCAAATCAGTCAATTTAAACAGATTCTTCTTTCCGACTAATATTGAGTTACGATGAGGTTAAAAATCATTGTTGATTTATGAGTCAATACATTCCTGATATCCGGGTAAAGTATTTACTTTCCAGAGTGATATGTGTGATTTCTTTGTGATAAGAGCTCTTAGTGACGAGTGATACGGTACTAGTAAGACGAGTGACAAGACAATTCAATGGAACAGATGCTACCTCATTCCATTTATCACCAATAGCGAATGCTCTTGGCGAATATGAAAATAGAATGAGGCATAACCACAAAGGTAATTTGCATATGACGGCTTTTTCTTCTTCAATATGGTCTCAATGGTATCTCATAGAAATTTTCTATGATATAACTCAATAGCTGGCCGTATGATACCGTAATGGCCAATGAGAAACTTAAAAAATTATGGATAAAGTAATATTGAGTGATAAACACAAGTTAATGTGTTTACTGTTTACTAATTTGAGGTCATTTTAATGTCGTATATTTCATTGCAAGCTAATGTACATAAATTTTTTTGAGGTTAATTTACTAACTCGAGGAAAAAAAAAGCCTAGAAAATTACGTTCACTAAAGTAGTGAAATGTCAAGCAAAAATGAAAACAGCCATAAATAAATGATTTTTCAAGTAAAAAAAAAACGGACAACATATTGTTAATGAAATTTCATCGTCAGTTTTCCTCACATGGTGTTTTTTAAGCAGTACGGAGGAAAAGAATAGAATTGACGTTGATTCTCTCAAAAACCCTTCCTCAAGGATCGCGTAGGCCCAGCAATTCACTCACTCAAGAATTTAGTTCGGCTTAGCTTGATGATGTCTGTGAAACCCTCAACCACTTGTGCTAAAGCATCGTTGAGTCTTTAGCACTCATCAAGTCTTACGAATTTGAGGGATATTGTCATTGTTAAAGCACACTGAGGTGAAAGGTAGCCATATTTTTGGTTTATCTTTATCAAGATTACAATTTGAAACGCTCAGTTTATGGATTTCTGCTGGGAGCCTGAGCTTCATTTATGCATTCGTTAGTCATTCTTGAGTTTGAAACAAAATCTCTTCACAGAGGAAACAAAAGAGAATTATCGATTTTTTCTATTTCATGCTGAAAAAAAAATCAATAGATTTTATTATATTGCACTTTTACTATACAAAATCAAATATTTATAAGATTTTTTCTCTAATTGAATATTTGTTGTTAGACGACAATTTCGAATGAATGAGGAGGATGTTGTCAGGAATGAGTCAATTTTCAGAGAACAATTTATTATTATGCTAATTACATTTACATATGAAATTCTTATTAGTGTTCTCCATATCAACTACTTGAGGTGAAAAAATCAATTAACGTAAAATTTAAATGAGGTGAAAATAAAGTATAAGTAACCGCTTGAGGTAAAAGTCGCATATTCTCCGATAAATATCTGATTTCGGCTTGATTCGAATAATTTTTTTGATTGCGAAAAAATTTACTATTAAACTAATTAGACTTTTTTTTTCATCAACAATTTTATCGGCTTCGATCGAACTCGTTACGTGAAGCTTAAGCTTATCAAATATGCGCATTTTTCTGAATATAGAAGAATACACTGTAAGTATTCTGAAGCGAGAATTTGAGAGGATGAATTTTTTCCAACGCATTGTTTTTAAACTCACGAGGGAAAAGCTCTGTGCAAGTAAATGAGGAAATGGCATACATTAATCTTTCAGTGACGTCCTTCTGATCCAGAAATTCAGAATTTGAAACAGAACAATATTTTGCAAACTTTTTAATCGTACCGATTCCTCACTGCAAAAAGGGGCCCCCCCAAACATTAAAATTAACTTGTGAATATCTATTGATTTATTGATTGATGGAACTTTTGAGTCATTGGGCGTTTATACCTCATTGTTTATGTATCTATTCGTCAATCATTCTGTATAAAAGCTGAGAACAGTAGAATGAAAGATGATCAATATATGATGTGAGGTATTCTGTTATGATCCTCTTATGAATTTTTTAAGTGCTGAGGAAACGTTATGACGACAAAGCTTTTAATTGAGTGAAATGCGTAAGCATGAGATAAGCTGGGATGATCTTTTGCAATTTTTCAAAAATTAAAAGATGAAATCATTCAATAGAAAAGTTTTTTTACTTTTCTAAATTATTAAAGAGTGCAGCAAAAATTTTAACTGTACATTATTTGCATACGAATATATTCGATATTTATATTATATAAAATTAAATTGATGACAGGTATACGTTGTAAACGATTGAGTCATGAGTTCATATCACTCATCATAGCGTAACAGGTAACACAGTAGGTTAGACGTTTAGCAAACGTTCAAGTTCGACTCTCGAAAAGATTTTTCCTCGTTTTTGTCGAGTATTTGAGAAGTGCTTTATAAAGTCCATTATGTGAAAATAATAATTGTGAATCAACATTGAAGGCTTTCATGAAGTATTTTATAAAGTTGTTTTGTAATCTCACTATTTTATAAATTATATTTTAAATTTTTTCTTTTGGATGACGCTTTATTGCCATGACGGAGTAGATCTGATTGATAAACCTCAAATTTCTCAGAGGAATACTGATGATATTTTTCACTCGATGCATGTTAAGATTACAGTAACGTTCAAGCATTTGATCGCGGTGTTTTTTTTTCTGTAGAGGCAATTTGCCTTAATTCAAGAACTTGTGTTCATATTTGTATACATATAAATTGCTTCCCATAATTATTACATAGTTATGAGTTCTGTACGGCTTTACCTCAATCTACTGATTAGACTAATCTGATTAGACAAAATTAGATTAGACTAATTACACTGATCACTGTGACTACAGTCTCGACTTGGGTCTGTCTGACTACCGCTGCTGTTTTCGTTGCTGTTGACGTTGCTGCCTGCTGCTGCTGCTGCTGCTGTCGTTGCCGTTGTCGTTGTTGTTGCCGTTGCCGCTGCCGCTGCCGCCGTTTGCACTGTGGGCGTGGCGCGGCCCTAGTGGCGTGGCGGCTCGCTCGCCTGCCGTCGATGTCTCAGAGCCGATATCCGACGCCGACCTGACGACAATGCCGTCACTGTCACAAACACTTCTCGGCGTTGTGATTCTGTCAACCGTTATCGCCATCACCAAAACCGCTTCAATTACAGTAAGTAATATCACGTGAAAATTTCTAACAAAGTTAACAAGTTGAACGAAATTTTAAACGATTTCATCACTCTTCCGTCTAAACACCTCATTGCTAAGCTTCTTGTTTATGTTCCTCTATACGATCATCAATCAATGAAAAGCTTGTCAATCAGCGAAAAAAAAACAATCCTTTAAATTTGTCAATTTCTACGGAGTGCATTGTTTCTTTTTTTCGTACTCTTCTCAACTAAATATGATATTTCAATAAAAATACTGAATGCTATCTTCACCTAAACCATTTAATTTTTCTAGTACCACACTATATTTTTACATAATAGCATTATGAAATGTCTTACAAATGAGTGAAATGAGGTTATGGAATGAAATGAGGTTCATTATAATAAAGTACGACTTATTCGTAATTTTATTTATTTTGCAATGATATTATGTTGTCTATAGTTGTGCTGAGATAGCCGCAAAGCTCGGGACCTCAGGCGAGACTCGTACCACTCAATGCTTCACTTATAGCAAGTGAGTGCCATTATCAGCACTCGCCAGCTAACGGGTACGATCTTGTGAGCCGATGTCGGCATTGCATACAGTTAAGCTGGTAACTGCAGGATAACCCGAAATTTTAGATATAATCGTGATGTTATTCTACTTCGTAGAGCAGGGGTCTCGGTAGTGTAATGGATCAGCATGGCAGACCGGATATCTGTAGGTGTAGGTGCGGATTCGAGTACCGTGTAAGGCTCCAAGTTTTACGGCCCCACAGCATATTTACCGATATTAAAGCCAAAATATTCAAAACGAGCACATGTAACCATAAACGGCTCTACGGTGTGGCTAATACTACTCTAATTGAAAGGAGAACAACGAGTGAAACGATTCCCACTAAGCTTTTGGAGATCGGATTATACAGGCTATACGACAATATTGAAGAAGCATATAGAGCGATGTAAAAGCAGTTCCAGAAACACAAACGAGTTTTAGAGGCATAAATGATACGTGTTAAAACCTTATACCTCAACGGATCATCAAGCGACATGAAACAACTACAATTTTTTAAATTTTTTCTTTCGGGACTAAGAGAAGCACTATGGACATCTGCGTTTATCGTGTAAACATTTTGTAGTCATACCTAATCATAGGAGCATCAATGAATGATAATTCTACTATTCTCAGACTGAGCACGTTAGCTGTGACAAATAAGTATACATAAATAAGATTTGGGAGGATAAGATGAGCTTTGGCCGTCGATCGATCCCTTGTGAGGGATGCGCCTACGCATTCCTGTTCAACGTAACATAGTAGAAGTGGTTAGATGAGAGCCAGGTAAATTCAGTTGACCACTCTTCATCAATTCAGTGTTGGTTTGATAGACTAAGCCTAAGCCTAATATACCTAAGCCTAGGTCCTATACTTTATATTTATAATACAATACTTTATTGTTTATTTTTGTTTCTTTATTTTCGTCCCTTATTCATCTACTTCTACTTGTTTTTATTTGTTTTTGTTTATTGCTCTATTCTTATGCCTTATTTAACATAAAAAATTGTTTCATGTTTATTTATATTTTGTTTATATGTCAACTGGACTGATATTTATTTATTATGTACTGGATATTGCTCTAATTTTGTCGCCACATGTAGAAAATGACTAGAGGCTCGAACGTAACTACCGCCTAAATTTCGGTATCGTTGGTGATGTCCCAAATTTTCAGAGAGCCAGTAAAATTAACCTACACCAAATGAAGCGGTTCGCTGGCAAAAAAAAACAACTGTTCCGCTTGCCACCACTGCAGTACGCGCCATAACTGTACCGTACTCTACAGCGATTCGCTATATTTGCCCTAAAGTTGGCTGTGAAATTTGACAGTTGAGAGGTGCTTGTTGAAGAACCTCACGTTTAATGTGATGTGGCGGGTGCGTATGTTGTCGGCATTAGGCTTTGGCTTAGGCTTACAATATGCGATGAAAGTTTTTAATGTCTGTTATGGATCCATGTTATATACCTATGAGGTCGAGGTAAGACGCATGCCCATTAGCGAGCTTATGTTGCGTGTCTTGACGTGATAGCGTCAAAAATATGAAAACGTTAGTCAGATGTTACAAAGCGAGGGCGATGAACTCTTCGGTCAGGGTGGTCGTTGATTGCACGAAGTCTGTCCGATATGGCATGGCTGTTGCCATACGGTTTATCAGTTGTAAATGAGGTGCGGGAGATTTTTGTTGAAATGGTCGGTGGTGTGGGTTATGAGCCGCACGCTCGCCATGAAATTTCGCCATTTAGGTGTTTATTAATGAGCTGGGCACCGATACGGCATGGCGAATGCAATGAGGTTTCTGTTATTTTTGATCGATGAGAGGTGTTTGTTGGAATGGTGTGTGGCGTGGCTGATGTTTCGCATACTCGATGTGATATTTCGCTGTTGAAGTGTTTCTAAATACTTCGAGTATCAATATGGCGTGGTGCATGAACGGATGTCCCATATGCTTGTCGTGTGGCGCATGTCACGTATGCTCACTGTGGAATTTCAGTCTTGATGTGGGGGCACCCTAAGCTATTCCGAGTTTTGCGCCCATCTCATCACAACTATGGACAAGAGTACGATTATTTCAAAGTTTCCAAAGTGGATTATTGAATGAGTGAGGAAGCACTGCATAGCACCGTGGTCGCAGATGCTGCATAATTTCTCCAATCTCATTAATCAGTGTTTTATTTCACAAGCAAACAAATCGAGCTTCTGCAGTTCAAGCATCAGTAGTTGATTTCAGAATGATCCAAGAATGCAAGCAGTACTGACTAAATGCTAAATGTTCATCTCGAGTTATTGTCCTCATAGGATTTCCATCCTCTATCAATTATGATAGGTTATAATAGCGTTCTCATACCCTTGATCATGTCTAGTTAGTCATAAAACTTGTAGACTCAGGTGGTTTGTTCCGATTACGTCATTGTACTCACTTCACTCAATATATTATAACTTACCTTTGTGATTTAAGATGAAATGGTAATACGTCCTAAAAGATTTGATAAATAACAGAGCTTTCAGCTTCACCCTCCATTTACTATGAATATTTATCTAAGCAATATTAGTCTTTCCTTATGAGCGAGTGTTTAGAAATGGTTATTGACACCTTCAAGAAAAAATAATAATATGAATATCGATTTTTAATATCGATATAATGATATTAAGGGAAAAGCTTTACCATGTTGTTGTTTATTTGTTTTACTATTTCAATGCTATTGTGTTGTTTATACGATAATGTTTACAACATATTAATGAACGATTTCTTATATGTTTAAGCTTACAATAAAACTATATTGATTGCATTTCCTCCTACCCATATCCCTCACCTCTTTCATAGTTATGTATATATATTTTTGGATAAAAAAAAAGACCCTCATTGAGGTTTTCGCTCATTTTCAACGATCCAAAAATGACGATGGTGTCTCCGATTTCCGGAAGAGATAAAAAGTTCTCATTTTTTATTCATCAATTTTTTTATTAACGTTTTATCGTTGCTGACGAATTTCATCAGATGACGTGGAGTTTTGATGACATTATAGTCAATCATATGAGGAAAAAATTACCTAATTTCTTTCCTCATTACATGTTAATTACGTTCACCACAGCTGCAATCGACTTTGAATGCTTCATTTTCTCGTCATATATGTATTATATATAGCGAGCTATATATATCTATGGAAAAGCTTAAGATGTTTTGTGAGGAAAAATAATGGAGTTCCGTGAGGATCAAAAGATTAATCAGGCTAACGAACAAGCTGAAGGATTCTTGTTATTTCATGCAACAAGGAAAAACACTTTTGTTGTTATAAATTTTGGTCGATCTGTTTTGAAATTTAACATAGAATAAAATTCAAGTATTAGTAGCCACCATGCCAGCACATTTTTATACCGTAACTCGTTATGCAAATGAGCTACAGTCTCCCGAAAACAGATGGTTGACTGCATGACTGTTCGTATTCAGTATTACAAATATATTAGCAATAATTCTTCTAATAATAGCTATTGTTAATTTAATACGTTAGTGTTTTTTTTTAATTAATTATTGTATGAAGTAGTAAGAAAAGAGAAAAAATATTCTATTTAATAAAAATAAGTTTCATTACTAATTAATCCCTCATTAAACGAACTCAGAAATCATTTTATTTGAGTCTAGACACCACTACAAAAAATTGTATTAGTGAATTTTCTACTATTATATGAGTGAAAATATTTAGTATATAAATTTTACCTCAAAATTGACTCAATGTGTAATTCATAAACGACTGCTATGAAATTCTATTAATGTACTTCTCATCTGAGTTATAAAACATTCACTCAAATGAGTGATACTGTAGAGATTTAAAATACAGTAATCTACGATGATATCATCGTGCTCTATTGGTTAGTTGTATTACGGTATTGTTTTATCGTATAATAACGTCCTACGGAAAATCATTGTACGAATGTTAGTTGTTATTAACAGCATCTACCTCATCATACTCATACCTCATCATACTCGTTAAATTACGTTTTTCCTGTAATTATTTATCAATTAAACGGCAATCTTTATTGAAGTAATGTTTATTAAAGCATTAATGTAATGTTATTAGAAAAATATAATGACAAAAACAGAGACAGAAGGAGAAAAAAACAAATGAGTTAATCGAAAATGAAAAAAAAATGCATTGATATCAATTCATGGCGTTAAGGAAATAGAAATAATTGTAGTTGAACATTATGCTAGAATTTTCCTCAGTAACCTCATTTACATTACTGTAATCACAGAGGTATAAAAAAGTATTGAGTTTAAAAAATGAACTCCTCTATGTGAGTTCATATTATCGATACCTTCATAAAATGTTTTCTATACAATAATCTTATAAGATTCAATGCTTTTTCCTCGAAAACCTTATTCGTTGAACTCGATGAAAATGTCATCGAGTGACGTTTCCTAGAACCTGTTATTAGTCTTTTCCTCTTTATTTTTTTACCTCTTTAACTCATAGTTTTTAGTTATTATTGACGTTATTAGTACGGATAAGTAATCATTCAAATTATATCGCATAATTATGCCGGAAGTAAAAAATTATCCTCCATAAATATTCTGATTTTAGAAAATCAATATCTTACATTAAAAAAACCAAATCGATTAGATTTAAAACATTAAAAATAATCAATAAGAAATCTTTAAGCTTTATTCTTAGAAAAATATATTCATTCGATGAATATTAACGGAATTTGAGATGTTTTCGAATTTAGAATCGTTTATATAATGGTTAACTATGCCTCATTAACCTCATCATTCCTCTCCCTCTTCCTCGTAGTGAGCAATTAAATTTATATGCCTCAATTTTTTTTTCATCACTCATATTACTAGGGAAATTTTTCATTAATGAAACATATCTTCTATTTTTTGAAACTGAAAAAGAACAACAAGTTTTTACTTAAAAAAAAACTAATAATTAATGAACATAGAAAATTTACAGTTACAATCGGACCACTTAGGTTTTCAATAGGACCGCTAATTGTCGTCGTTGAACTCAAACCTCTTCTGAACTCAATTTAATTATGCTTCTTGATTATACAGTATGTTAATCAGCTAGAAAACAGAGGGCAAAAGAAAGACTCGTTATTTGATCACTAGGAAAAGCTCTTTTTTTTCTGATGACATTCTACCTTATGATTATCCTTGTCGTTTGCGATAATTATGGATAGAATTATCAGAGAAGAAATTTCTCAACGAGGTTGAAAAAAGAAATCCTACCATTTCTGTCAAATTATGGATAATTATTTTTGATACGTGTCAAATGAAATGTACATTACCGTAATACATGAGGTAGAACGAATGAGGGACAATGCCGATAATTTGCATACTTTTGATCAGTGATCATACCACAACTGCAAAACATAGAATAGATTTTGCTATATGCACTCAATTATGCACTATTTGGAATTCTAATCAGATAAATATTTGAATATCGATTGAAATAACTCAAAGCACTCTAAGCATTCGTTTGTTTACAACGGTTTCAATTTGTGTCGGCTTACAAGAATTATTGAAAAAGAGGTTCAGATAGAAGAAAAGTTGCTTAAATCGTTCAGTATAACATGTCCAGAGTTGCTATGAAAAAATCTCGGTTGGGAGTTTCCTCAGAGTTTCTTCCGAAGTATCGATTGATTGAGTTCGATACATTTTTATGATTTTTGATCAACTTTCTTTTGAAAAGATTCTAAACGTGTTTTTTAAGAAATTCGATCGGTAGCGAAATATATTAAATGTGTTGATATCAGAAGCTTTTGTCCTTATGACGAAAATTGTTGCAGAAAAATATCACATTAGATTTAAGCTTATCGGAATCCTCGTTTATACCTCCGCATAGTGAGGTATGATTTCTGCAGATATTTGCTTTTCGTTTTGCGTTGATTTTCTTAACGTTGCACTAATTAAAAGATGAAGTGTGAAATTTATTATCGAATTTGATAAATATTTAGTATGATCTACTCGGAGGATTTCACCTCACATTTAAAGGAGTAAGATTTTCTTTTGTATTAGACGAAGAATAATATCTGGAAAGAATGCAATTATTTCTTTACGAATTGATTGTGTTTTATTTCAGATATAGAAATTTCAAAAACTCGAAAAAAAAGACTCGTTTTTATCACTCAAATCGATTTTTGTTCTCGTGAAATCGATAACCGAACGAGTGAATCGAAATCGTGAACCTCTAACCTCATTCTGCTACCAGTGATATTTTATATCTTTTCGTTTTCCTCTTATCCAGAAAGAGATCTCCTCACAAAAGTGTTCAGCGTTCAATGAAGTTCACCAAAATGACGTCATTTTTTATGGATATTTCGCTTTTTACATTAAGCTGAAATGTTTCTTAACCACGACATCATCGATGAAAATTTTAGATGATTTTTGAAAATTGGTAGATCACAATTTTCTCGATACATAATTTTTGAATAACTAGCTGTTTTCATAGCATACTATATCAATCACAGTTAGTAAATCATTCCCTCAACTTTTTTCCTCACCCACCCTCACCCATTTATCATTCCACCTTATGCATTTCTTCGATTTCATGCTTACGTAATGTGGTAAACAATACCTTGCTTTGCATTTGAAATGAAATTTTGAAAACAAAACGCAGTTGATCTTTTAGCAAGTTTCGAGTCAAATTGAGGTTTAAATATGAGCTTTATCAATCAGAAACAATTGAATAACTCATTGAAAGAATAATTCGTAAAAATCAACACATAAAAATTACAATGTTTTGTTTTTTGTTTACATCTTTGTTTTCGTTTCATTCAGTACCAATAACTTTTAAAAAAATAATATTTAATAATTTTAGAGAGGTAAAGATGTCTCTCAGAAATATTCGAGTGCATCAGAACAACGTGAGTTTTAAAATATAAGCATTTTATTAATTTGAATTATGATGAGGCTTGAAAATTTTCCTCAATATTTTTTCACAGCTCATTTCTATGCAAAAATTACTGACGTTCTATTTTCTAAAAGATCATTTCTCTCATTGAAAAGCTTTTACTTATTACTGTAAGACTTATGACGAAAATAAGTCACGGACCACTTGCTCGGCTTAGGATCGACCTCATTGCCTCCTTTAAGAAGTCAAATTTCGGAATCAATTAGCATATTATGGCTTTTCTCTTTCTCCATCTGTAGAATAGTTGTCAAGCATCGTCAGCAAAATTGATTCAATAAGACTTTTTTCGTTTGTTCAGCTTAAAGCCTAAGCACATTAAGAACAGCTTAATTAAATTGCTTATTGCTTATGAGGATTTCATACGACAGCTATAGTAGTAATAAAATTTTGGTAAGACTAAAATAGATGTTAGACAAAAAAAGATAACGATAACTGAAAATAATTTCGATTTATTTTCTTTGATCTACTACTTTCATCTGAATGTTTAGCGAATTCGAAAATAGACGGCAAACAACTACGAAGAAGTAAACGACAGGTGATTTATGAAGACGTCGTCGACGACCGTAACGACGATAGCGATGCAGAAGAGGCGATTCTACGACGACAACTAGAACGTAAATGTTATTTAACGAGATTTCTCTTAGAGTATGCTCTCCATTAACATGAAAAACACTGAGTGCAACGATTTTCCTCATTTGCGTTAAGGACTAAGAGCTCTGTTTTGAAAGCGGTAAGCTTAACATCTAGGCGCAAAATCACTTGTGAAATGAAAAGAGAAAGAAAAGAAGTACTTCTACGAAAAAGAATGTTTTCCTCACGAGTGAAAATTAATGTGTAAAGGAAGATGAATAATGATCTACCAATAGAAAGGATTATAAGGATTACCAAAGCAAAGTGACATTTATTCATCAGTTAACATAATACTATTTTGAATAACGCAAGTGTTAGTGTTTCGCTAACCTCAATCACCTCCTCAATTAGACATGATTATCAAATGAGGTACGTTTCTGGTTTGGCTTCGTGTTATGCTATATCTTAAGTATACACAGCTTTGAACTTAACTACCTCTGAAATATTTATCAAAAATGATAAGCAACAGTGATAATCACCTCACCAGTCAATTAACGTACCTATTCATTCAACTTCAGAATTAATGATGAACTCAATTCAATAGCTGAAATTACTTGAGTAGCTTCGCAGAAATTCAGTTCAACACTTATCCTCATCTTTTGCACTACCTCAACAGTGTAGGTCAAAAAAAGCTTGGAAGTAATCGATATATATCTTGGATTTGAGAGAGCTGATGAACTGGAAAACTGAATGGTTACTAATAGTAGACTTGTTTCTTTTCTTTTTTGATGAATCAATCGATCCAATATAAAGTGAGTGAGGTGACGTGGAAACTCAGAGGGATTTTTTAAATTATCTGTTAATTTAACAAATTTCAAGTGCCCTATTAAGATCGATAAAATAAAAAAGCAACTGGCAATTAAAAAGCATTTCACTTTTTCGATAAGGTAAAAAAATTTTTCGCTTGATTGTTTTCTATATGTCGTATATCCGGAAGTGCTACTTCCGTACTGAAGAACACCCAACATAACTTTCGTATCCTCAAAAATGAGTTCATTGAGGCGAATATATCGATAAAAATGACTTAAACTAAACATTTGTCAAAAAACAACTCATTTTTATCCAGTCATAAACTTCTATTCCATCTATTTTACCTCATTTCATGATGACATTTAAGTGCAGCAGTAGTGCGGTTTCAAGGAACTCATATAATGAGGGTGAGGAGAATATCTATAAGTTTTTTTCAATCAAAAAATTCTATTTGAAGCCATCGATATCAAACCATAAATTGCTTTTGAATTAATATAAGTTTTTTTTCAATATAATTTTGTTTACAAATAAACAACACGAAAAACAACTGAATGTAGTTGATTTGTGGTTGAACAAAATTTTTTCGTACTTAACTAAAATTCAAAACAAAAATCGGTTAGAAATGAAATTTGCTGTTGATGAAGTTAACTAGATGTGTTGAAATTTCAATAACATTTAAGGTTCTACTATTAAATAATTATCTTATCATTGGAGGTGCAGTGGTGAAGGTGCCACAGTGACACACAAGCCCGACTCAGTTCGTGGCCACCCTCAGACTTACCAAGCCCCGTCATCCTTCCGGGATCGGTAAATTCGTACCAGGCGAATCTGGATAAGATAACTAGTAATGACTTGGTGAAGAGTGATCAACTCAAGTCACTCACTGTATAGAACAGGCTCGCATTCAATCACCTCAAATTTATCGAACTGAAACATGGTTTTTTTTTCTTTCGGAATTATTATACCTACTAATAAAAAAGCTTTAACAGACTGTAGTGAAGCAAACAATTAGCTAGCTAAAAAACAAAGTAAATGGCCGAACAACAATATGCAAAGAAGCTTTTTGTTGAACTCTGTACTCAACTGAGGAAAAAGCAGATTCAAAAAAAAAACCTATGCCGTTGATGAGATTTCTTTTTCAATCATTTTTTATCCGTTTAAAGCTTATGCTTTTAGATTTGGATAGCTTGCTAACTTTAAAAGTTTATTTCATAGTGGTTTTTTGTCTAAAATTCATATTATTGAGGGATTTTTTTGATGTAGTGAAACAAACTGAAATGGGATAACCTCATGTCACTTAACTCATGAGTTTCGTCCGAGTTATTCGATACCAATACCGAAAACTTGATATTCGAAAAGAAAAAGCGAAAAAAAAAACTAACGTCTGCAACAATTAAATGATGCTGTGAGGAATGAGGAATGAAATGAGTCATTAAATGATCTTTTTTCTTGTCCTATTGAGAATTTAAGTTTGCGAGTTTTTATTGGAACTGCTTACCTATGTAGTTAGAAAAAACATTTCAAAGTAAGCGTTTTTTGATGTTAATTTTACTCAGAAGTAGCCGTTTTAGTTGCGCAGCAACTACAGTATCCTTTAATTAATTGATCCAATACGGTAATCGCTCAGGAATGTAAGGCAAAAAAAGTTTTGATGTTTCTGTATGATGGAAAATATTAGCATCATAAGGAAAAATTCAAGTCGTGATCGCCTGATGAGATGAAATTGCAGAACTGAGTAGTCTACCGTAAGACAATTTATAATTGTTCTATTGAATTGATCATTCTGATTATAGAGTTGACCGATGATGAACTTGCCTCATTGAGTCATATCGCTCGTAACGACATGAATCGATATGTGAAACCACGCTATGTTACCGTACCACAATACGAGATTATTGAAATTCCGGACGAGATTCTAGATAACGCCGTCATGGAAGTGTATCCGAGAGATCGACGATCGGTTGTTCCCGTTGAATGGTCAGAAGTTCACGAACCGGAGGTAAGTAGAGTGAGAGGAAAAGGGAGGTTCTGTTAAACTCAAATAGAACCATTAACGATAATTTAAAATTTTACACTTTTTTAAACAAACAATCATCGTTTGAAGAATCACGTAAATAAAATTTCAGCATAATAAGCTGCACATATATAATTATATTGAATAGACACGTTTGAAATCGTTGTTATATCGTAATGACTTACAAGGGGTGCATGGCGCAACGGTGGAGGTGTCGCAGTGATACGGAAGACCGAATCAGTTTCGCGACCGCTCGTAGGTTTACAAAGCTCGCCACTCCATCAGGATCAGTAAATTAGTATCAGAAAGATCCGAGTAAGATCGAACACTTAGATTTCTCCATTGCTCGGCAGGACATCAACGATAGATCAACGCCAATGCTTATCTTAGGCTTATCGGCTTACAGATCCACCGTGTACTGATCGGTGGAACATTAATTAATATTTTAATGCATCATTTCTTTGATGAGTGAGGAGCTCCTTTTATCAACGATCAAGAAAAACTCTATAAGTTTACCGTAAATTCTATTATGATAAGCTTTTCGTTCATGGATCAATAATTAGCATATATTTCTATAGAATTTACCTTACCGCTTTCCGAGTATTTCCAAATGACATATAATTATCGAGAGCAGCAAATCAAAGCAGTACAATTCAATAATTTATTGATGATCTATCAAAAATTCCTTATCAACGAAACGAACATTGAGGAAGCGCAGTACAGCGTTGGAGATGCCATATTGCCGCAGGCCAGAATTAGGATAGATTTGCAAATGTCTTCAGTGCTAGCAATCCTGACATCTCTATGGGATCGGGAAACTGGAAAAAGAGATGTTTGATAGAGTTCAGTAGAACGGCGTAGGTGTTGAATAACGCTGAAGCTTTTCTCATTATTGGCCTATTAGTCGTGGAAACTTCCTAATTATTCAGCATGGGATTTTATTTCTTAATTTCTGAAATTCATGATGTTCACTGTATATGAGGAAGACTTTGAAGCTTTTTTGGGTGCTTGAGCTTTGCAACGAATCGATAACACGTAGTTGCATGAAAGTATTCAGGCATCGAGAAAACGTATAATAATAAGGGATGGATGAGCAGTTATCGGCTTAGCTGACAGCACATATAGAAGCTTGCCAAATAACTCTGCCTCTCCAATAGAACTGAAAATGTGAAGCGCGGAGGTAGAAAGTGACATATTGTAGCGCAGGATCAATGACCAGCTTTATAACGCTTCTTCCTGATCAAGTCTTCTATTTCCCTAGTGATAGTGAATAGCTATTAGAATAATAAAGCAATAGAAATAAGATCAACGCCGCAGAAATTGGCCGTCTAAAAGTCAGATCATTCTCTAATTCAATCCATAATTTTTGAAAGATAAACCGCACTGAGTAGGTGAAGAGTGGTCAACTCAAGTCGCTGCATAGTTCAGACTCGCATTCAACCACCTTCACGATATCACGTTGTCACAGGGGTTGTCAACGCCAAAGCTTATCTGTGATGAGTCGTAATGATAAACTCATGAATAAAATAAAATCAATTCCACCTGAGGACAGAATATGTTCGTGGTCTCGCAGGTCAACCAAGCCCCGCCATCCACACGGGGTCGGTGGATTGGTGCCAGAGAAATCTGTGTAAGAGAACTGGCACCGACTTGGTGAAATGTGATCAACTCAAGTCATTGTATAGACGAGGCTCCCATCAACCACCTTCACGATATCACGTTGAACACGAATGCGTAGGCTCATCCCGCCACAAGCGTTTGATCAACGCTTACCTTGGCTTATCTTATGGTGTCTGTTTAGGATCTTTGATTGCTTTATTATTATTGTTGATGTTGATGTTGTTGTTGTTGTTGTTGTAGCTGGATGATAGTTAATCAATCATTGAGCAAAAATTTGATAATGACATGTGTTTTTTTGAATACAATTCATGTTCGAATTTCAGCATTAGAAATATCTATGTGAATATTTCAGTATTTTGCTGTACCACAAGAAGCTGTGATTGAGGCACTGAAACAGGAGCAAGACGAACAAGAGTTACGAGATCGAATTGCGGAACTCGCACAAATCCTCAACGAGAGAGCTTATCGAGGTGGTGTACGACTCTAATCCGCTAACTAAATCACCATATTATCAATAATAAACAAAAATTTCTGAAATCTTACACGTTCGATATCGTCTGTTCTCCTACCGGTGACTCATTCAAAATAATTTGTGGTTGTTCAGAGCTGCTCTTTATCGTCATCACTCATCTGTTTTCTATGTAGTTGTGTGGATTGTTTTGTTTTTATTTTTTCGTGATCTTCGATCTCCCAATTTTTCCATAAAACTGTTTTTCTACTTTTTTTTTTCGTAGTTTGACAAGAAAATATTTGAAAGTTGTGTTTATTCGTATTCGTCATGTTCGATCAATACCAAACTTTACAAAAATCGATTTTCTGTATTGATTCACGACCTGAAAATACCATCACACTGGAATCGTAGAAATTATTTCTATGAGGTCAGGCGAAATCATCCTCATTATCATATTGATGGAAGCATGAAAGAGAAAGAAAAAAAAAGTTGGCAGAAACAATTCATTTCGAATATTTATTTTCGAAAACGCAACGGATAGATCAATGTGACTCATAACTTCATATGAGTCATTACCGACCGGTGACAATTTTAAAAAGTAAATACAAGGAATTCCTGGTCGATGATGAATACGCTGCTCTAATGAGTGCACGTCAGGATTTCATTCTAGACTCAATGAAATGACGAACGTGGCACTCAGTTTTATTGATCAATCTTATTTTTGAGGTCGTCAAAGTGATAGGTCGTTAAAGTGCATAAGTGATAATATGATTTTCACGGTGATTTCAACAGTCCATTTAGAAAGTATGTTCTAATGAACATAACAATGCATATTCACAGGAATTAGCGAAATTTAGATTCCTACTGAGACAGAGAGGAAAAAGAGTCAAATAAGGAAGAAACAGAATATCCTTGCGAGGTTCATGAAGAGCGACACTTGTATAATTCTTACTAAATATCTCATAAGAATAATAAGTTCATTTCTTCAATGTCGGTGTCAATCGTACGATTGAGGGTGATGACGGCGTTGGAGGTAATGAACCTGACGAGATGTCCGTCACGGAACTCGGTTGTGAATTACGCTGATCCAACTAAACACAATATATCACGTCATAAAGAAGATTTGAATTTATATAATGTCATATAAAGCAATTTATAAAAACATCACAATAAATTATTATTATAAATATAATTAGAATAGCATAATTCTTATTTTCCCTCCTCAAAACCAAAGAGTATCTTCTAAATTGTAGCTGAACAAGCCTTTCCCCTGCTTTTAACGGAGTTCAATGCATTCATCTACAGATCACTTTTCAAGAAGGATATCAGGCCAGTTTGTCGTAAGGCGACGTGGCGGATGAATCGGTGAATTGCAATCAGAAGCAACATTGTATTCCCTTGAGATGTCGTGGACTAAGGAGTAGAACTCCCTGATTCTGCAGTGCTCGGTTGACTTAGAGAAAAGCTGCTTCTTGAAAATCAAATAGGAGAGGTGTCGGTAGCATAGATGTAGTTGTCAATTCGAACTTAGTCATGAACATCGATTCGTTTGAGCAACTATGGATCCGAATCTAACGTGTAGCACTGGAAAGATGCAGTCCAATACCAACTTTCACAGTTTCCATCGTTGACGGTTCAGCATCGGACTAGTGTGAAGTTGAAATCGAAGTGTTCTACATGGTCTTCGAGAGGTTCGAGAAAAAAAGATCACACACATTTTACAAAGTCATGCTTGTGATTCTACTGGTAGAAATGGTCGTAGAATAGCTCCACATTGTGAAGAACCTCACATTGTGACCAATAAACTCGAATGGAATGAGGTTAGAGAGCGGCTGTCGAAGCTTATCATAACGAACAAGATGGATTTATGGTAACAGAAATCCCACATCTACACGTTGGACGTGGGATTCGTCAAATGCAAAGCACCATAAGACCACATAGCAAAATGGAAAGTTTTGTCTAATGGATTGATTGCCTGCGATCCCAAAGATGTTGTTGTTTATTTGTTTTGACCAACGACGGAAAGCTACAAGTTCAAAAAAGAAAAGAAAATTTTAAAGTTTAACAAAAAAAGTTTTTATGTAATTCTATAACTAGCCTTTGGGAAGAAACCGTAAGCATGACTATTAAACTGAGTGAACAATTATTTAACAGAGAATAGAAAAGCACTTAAAAATCGAAAAAGCTTTTCCTTCTTGAAAAGTATCTATCATAATCAGGCAAATTTTTAAGCTTCACTTCTTCTAAAGGTATTCAATGAAGCTGAATAAACTTTCTTTCTCCTTAATTGAATAAGAACTCGCCTTAATTCATTTTGAACTCGATCTATAGAGTCCAACCACAGAAAAAAATTCTAATTCTCTTTCTTACTTTCTCTTACTTTTACATTACATAGGGAGAGTTTTTTTGAGGTCAGTGATCTGAACGCTTTGTATTTAAATGGTCGCTAACTAACAGTGTTTATTATGAAAAAGAAACACTTTAGTGGTAATGTTTTGAGGCAAATTCCCTCGATTCCTCAAAATCCTCAAGCGTTTTTTTCATCTTTCGGATGCTCACATTCTAACAAATCTTCAGTTTTCAAGCACTCAATTAGTTCACTATTCATTAAAAAGCTGAGGTTCGACTGTCATGTTTTTCTTGACATTTTCATAAACCTACATTGAGTCAAAATAAGGGAAAGCATTATAACAGAAGGAAAATTTGGAAGACAAACAAGAAAATATATGACTACATTTTTGAAAATCCCTTAAAGTTTAAGCTTGTCGATCATTCGTTAGTACAATGTGAACTCTTTAATGATGCTGAGTCAATGCAGTATACTCCTGAGGTTCTGAGTCCAACGATTAACTCAGCATCGTGAGGGATATGCAAACAAAACCATTATAATCTATCATAATTGATAGGATACAGATTGAAAATAACTGTGAGAAGTTATTATGTGATAGTTTTTTTAATATATTTATATAAAAGTATGTATATAATTATTAATAAATCGATTTCGTGACTTGATTACTTTTAGCAAGCAGAGACTCAAGGCAAATTTGAGGGAGAGAGTCAATTTTCTGAATGGTAATGAAATTGGACGAATTTAATAAGCAGTACGTGTGAAAATTCACAAAAGTACAGAATTTTTTCTGTTGAAAAATAATTATTCAAAATCAATAATTGAAAAAATTAGTAAATTTCACATAACGTAAAACAAACAAAGACAAAAAAAAACAAAATACAAAAGATAACATTTAATAAAACAAATAAAGTGGTAGTAAATACTTTTTTCTTTAATATATATCTATGTTTTTTTAATAGTTAAAAATAATAGAGCGCTGTACTGTGCAAAAGATGTGTATTGATCGAACTGAAGAGCAATTCCCTATAGAATTAAGCTTGAGTGCTTTCATTTTTGCACATTTTTACATTTTAGCTACTTTTTTTTCTCTTTCAGAAACCGAAATCTCATGAACACTCAAGATTATAGATGCTCATATAGAACTCAAAACTCCAAAAACTCAACCTCAATCAAACTCAACACTCATATATTTCTAGAAGAAGAAGAAAAATCCTCATCAAGATTTTTCACTGATCAGATTACTAACTTTCTATATTAATGAGTTACATGGATTTGAAAATTTATCGAGTTTGATTTTAAATAGAAATTATTTTAAATAAAATGTGATTTTTTTTCTATAACATTTAGATAAAAAATCAAAGTTCAAAGTTCAGTTAGAAATAGCTTTATTGATTTTAGCGAATACAAAATTAAATTGGATAAAAAAAAAGTCAAACATCATTTTTTCGTCATCACCTACTTCATCGCTCGTACTTTTTATCTATCAATTAGTCATCAGTCGAAGAAGCTTATAATTTATAGAACTAAAAATAACCAACTAGATTCTTTTACGTACTAATGATTTAGACAACTTAATATTAGGGAGCGCATAGCGCAGCGGTGAAGGTGTCGCTGTGATACACTGGTACGAACTAGGTTCGACGCCGCTACATAACCAACGAAGCTGCTATCGCTCTACGCTCGATAAATTAATACCAAAGAATTCTGAGTAGAATAAATAGTACTGGTTTGGTGAAGAGTGGTCAACCCGAGTCACTATATAGATCAGGCTTATACTTAACCACCTACTCGATGTCACGTTGAACACGAATGCATTGATGCATCCCACTACAAGGGATTGAGACAACAGAATTAGAATGAGGCTAGAAATTTATTCACTCTATTTCCTTGTAAAGATAAGTTATGAATTAATTTATCTCCGTGATTTCGTTGAAGTGTTTGGAGGAGAGCTTTTGCCTAGACATTTATCCAAGATGAATAATCCGATTACCGAGCTACTGTTGCTTAGCATCCCATAATTCATTGAGCTCTAGAGGAGAAGAGTCTTGGTATTTCTCTGAGGAGGCTCCAAGCTGAACACACTGATTCAAAAGTACTTATCATTGCTTTTCCTCTTACTATGGTGTTACGTAGCCTTTCTCTTCTTCTATCATAATTTTTATGTCTTTTATTTATGGAAATTTCCAAGAAGTAGAGTAATTTGAATTTCACCTCGTTGCTGAGGAGAAATTCCTTTTCACGAAAAGTCGTTTTCAAAAATAACAATAGTCGTCCAGAGCTTACCTGCTCTTTTTTTGCATCACAGAGTAAACGTAAGGCTTGCCTGAAAATAAACAATCGTTTATGAGGAACATACAGTAAGCATCTGAGGTTGTTTGCTTTTCGTTTCATGGATTTCACTAGATTTAGTGCAAAAACGTGTCAGACAAACGAAATCTCATTAAAATTTTTGTTCGTTACTCAGTACCGTACTCGTTTCCTCAGCTCTGCTGCTATAGCTTATTGAATTACCTAATACAGAATAGATTTTTGTTGAATAGAAAAACCCAACCAGAAAAAAAAATGAAAGGATTAGCTTCCTTATTGTAAACAAATTTTTGAGGGAGGACAATGAACAACAACAAAACTTTGGCCTGTGCCTCTTCAAGGAAGCCAACAAAAGCTTCTGAGTAGCTCTTCAAATAAATTTCATATTCTTCTCTGCATAACAAAATCTATTTCAGCTTTTTAGTTATAAAATTTTGTCTATACAAGAAGCTCTACAGGAAAATCAATGATTGCAAGAAATCGATACCTATCAGATGCACTACAGAAATGAAATCAATACCTCTTAACTGTTTCTTTCGAATTTCTTTAAGGCTTTTTTCAACTGTCAATTGATGGAAAAGTGTTTTGCTTAACTCAACAAAAACAATACGCAATATGATTGAATGGTATTATTATTATTTATTCTAATCACCCCTATAAATTGATTTAATATTAGATCAAAAACAAAAGGAGGCTTTCAATAGTCGACTCATTATGAAACTCGTTTTCTTGTTCAACTATACTATGAAGATAAATGAGCCGTCATTGATTTACAAAAGAGAAAAATTCAACGTAGCTTTCGTTACCGTAACCTTTCAGTTCAGTTAGAATTCAGTTTTGTTTATTTGTTTATGAGGGAAATAAACATATTTTCTATGTTGCCTAGAGCATTTTAAATTCTATTACGTAAAATAAAAGTTAAAATTTCGTGTGAAACTAAAATGACTTTCCGACTAAGCAGCTAACCCATTTCTATAAGCGATTGAGACGGCATCCTTAACAGTTGGAAAGAAGCATTCCCTCTCGATCACATCAAAAAATCCTATTGCCTCAAGGGTTGAACGTAGTGCAGCTAAAATTTTATCAATATAATTGTAAGAAACTCAATCAAACATATAAGCAATAATAAATAATGCTTGGAAGAGAAAAATAAACAGCTGCTTAAAAAAAACCCAGAAGAAGTTTAGCCTATTACGGGTTTTAGTTACCTTGATTCCTCGGTTAGTCATAATGATACATATCATGTCCTCATGATGCGGAGTCAATAATAAAACTCACTGCTTCAGTCAAAGCTGGAACTCAAATCTTGTAGATATGCGGTTTGATGGGTCACCTACTACACTCTGGAAGACGTTACTCTATGATTAACTCAATGCTTCACTACTTTCTTAGTGGTGATATGTTATAAGCACTAACTCATTAACGAGGTCACCCCATAGGCTTCAAATTTGGTAATTAAGATAATATTGTGAGGTACTTATTTGTTTGTTGTTATTGTTATTTGTTGAAGT
>KN716151.1:223982-244964 GCA_000816705.1 Dictyocaulus viviparus | reverse complement strand
CTCTCTCTCTCTCGCTCTCTCTATCTCTCGTTCTCTCTATCTCTCTCTCTAAATAATCGTCGATTAGTTGAAATCGTTGAAAAATCACTTTTTCAATTTTCTTTAAGCTCATCACTCAAAGAGAGAGAATAAGTGCTGATAAAATAGATGAGGGAAAGAAAAAAACGAGTAACCGACCGATTTCATCGAAGCGATGAGGTGATTTCGGCATTTCAATCGATAAATTAATTAGATACTTTTTTAATAACAGAACAAATCCATGTAAGTGTAAACGTTTGTCGTTAAGACGTGTCGATTCGTCATCAATAAACAACGAACGGAGGAACGTTGTTGGTGATATTGATCGTCAACACCGATATATTATTTACCAACCAATGTAAACGATCAATGCAGCTACAACTCCACCTCAACACACCGTCGAACTCAACTGATCAATACGATGAGGATCAATGATGTCCATCAATGAATAGGAGACATAAAATCTTCACTCATATGAATAGACTCATCGATTTGTTAAATGTTGATTGTTTTCATAGGGTTCATAGGTCATTCATTAGGTCATAAGAATGAATAGATAGATAGATAGACCGGCGGTATAAGCATGAACGGCCGTATAGCTCCTATATGCAAATGAGCGTCGTTTCATTGAAGCAATTAAATTCACTAGAATTGTATCTATAGATCTAGCTTTTTTTCAGTCAGATGAACGATGTTACTGTAGCATGAGAGGTAGAGCATTCATGCATGTACTATAGGAAATCTCAAAAAGGAGTTGATCGACTCCTTGATGATGTCACATCAAATCTTACACCGCCAACATCGTCAACAACTACAAATTTTTCTATCTAAACGTTTTTTTTTTCCACTTTAGTTTCAACTAATCTTCAAGAACCATAATAAAGAACATTTGCCAACGTTTCTCAGAATTCTTTTTCCGTTTCTTTTTGCGATCTTGTTTATATTGAGGAGCCAAAACAAGGAAAGATTAATCTTGGCGCTGATCATTCCTATGTGGTAGGATGCGCCTATGCATTCGTGTTCAACGTGATATTGTGGATGTCGTTGAATGTGAGCATGGTCTGTACAGTGAGTGACTTGAATTGATCAGTCTTCACCAAACCAGTACTATTTATCATACCCAGATTCGTCTAGTATCAATTTACCGAAACCGAAGGTATAGCGGGCTTGTGGGAGTAGGTGGCTGCCGCGAACTGGTTGAGGTCAGCGTGTCACAGTGGCACTTATACCACTGCGCCACTGCGTATTCAGCATCGACCGATAGAAAACGAATATCTGTTACAAACTTCATAATTTCCAGTCACGTTAGTCACGTGTAGAGATGATTACTTAGAAAAGTTATTGTTCAATAAATCATCTTAAAATAAAGTTCTATGAAATTCATATGACTGCTTATAGAACAGAATAGATTCTGAGGACTTAATCCTTCCGATGTACTAGCACTCCGAAAGGATCCGACACTGTTGAGCACTGTTACTGGTTTGTTATATGCGATAACAAATCATTTGTAACTACGTTAACACCTTCTGTACTCGTGAGTCAAGCAACAACCTCATCATCTGAGTGAAAGACTGACCTTGATTATTCCGAATAGCTCTCTATGTATTCAGATCCATATAATCAGTTTCAACCCTTTAATGACACACACTGCAGTATTCTTACTATCAATTATTCTATTTCAACACTAAAGGTAACATTCCTCAACGAAAACGTGTGAGTGAAGAGAAGAAATTTAAGCTAGTCTATGTAGATCATTGTTGTTCAGCTTCAAGGACAATTGATTGAAGGTACGAGAAAAAAAAACCGGCATAGAAATTTAGCGATTTTTGTAGATCATCAGTTTTTTGTATTTGTAAGGATTTAGAGGAGCGTTAACAGAAATCTTGGTTGATTCAAAACGAGGAAACACTTAACTATAAACTCATAGAAAGAGAACTTTTCATAGATTCTAATTGCATAATGGAAGTTGTGGAAATCTGAAATAATAGTAATTGCTTTTGAGGAAGAGGTAAGAGGTTGTTTTCAAGCATGACCAGTACCTCTATCATTAACTCACCCCTCAATGATGATTACTTAGAAAAATATTATCTTTAGAGTTACGTAACACGAATAATCTCATCAAATTACTCATATTATTACTACAAACAATTGAATGAGAATAGTAATAAGTTGAAATGATTGAGGTATTTCAAATAATCAGACGAGAAAGCGAACGAATTGTATGAGGTTGAGGACGAGAGGAACATCATGAAGCATAACATAGCAAAAGAGTGAAACATAAGAGGTTTGTTTATTAGATTGTATACTATGAGGTCGGTCGCTTCTGATGATATCAATAATGTTATTGAACAAACGTTGATGTTATACTTCGATAAAAAACAATGACATTGACGAAATACAAGCAAGTCAACGTGAAGGATTATAACGCAGTTTCCTCGTTACTCACATAACACTCATTATCATTAAAGTACTACCGTATCGATTATCATTTAGTAAGAAAAATTATCATTAAGCAATGCGATACTCTTCTTAGTGAAAAAAACACTAAGAATATTTAAGCTTAGTGAATTGAGTTATATGACTAGACCTTATATTAGCCCAGCTTATTATAACTATTTCTGAACGTCCTATGAATTACTAAAACAAATATGAGAACGTGTTCGTTGAAAAATACGGTCTTAAGTGGAAAATTGAGGAATACTGTACTTCGATGTGATGCTATCCATGTGAAATTATGATCTTCGTTGATTTTCTTGTGATCTTTGTTCTTTAGTATTCATTTGAATTTCATTAAAGCTTATACATTTTGGTAGGTTATGTTATTATTCAGAATCGATTTTCATACGAACTATTAAAACTGAATACATAAAAAGTTCGACAATACGTTATCGTTACAATCAAAAATTTACTCACCAGATGAGTTAAATATTGATTTTTCCTCAGCACTGTTACTTTTGAAGCTCAACTTATAGATGGTAGAGCTTTGTTCGATTCAAAGAAGTGAATAATTCCAAATTTTACCTCAATAAAATGTCAGTCATTCAGCTTGTTACTTACATTCTGACGTCGTAGAAAAAAAAAACAGCTGTCGATTTGATTCCATGAAAAATTCTGTTCATTTTATGAATTATTCATCAATTTTGAAGTACAAATGTAAACATTTTCTTATCTATCGTTATTTTAATAATCCTTAATCTTCTTGAAACACTGATAGCGACCAGGTCAACAGCTTTTTCAATTTCTACCTCATGCATGATTTCCATAAAAGCTGAAAAATGAATGGAACCGACAAAATCACCTTAGCGAAAAGCTTACCAAATAATGCTTTGTTATATGGATGGTCTAAGGAAAAATCTCATAGAATATCCTATAGAATAACTATAATCCAAAAACTAATCAAATTTTTGAGGCAAAAAAGAACCTCAAGAGGAGTGCATATTCTTATTGACGCGAAGCTAAGAATATTTAATAAAGTAATTTTCTAAGAGAAAAAAGAAATATTGATCTATTATTGTAATTATACGAATACAATGATGTGAGAAAAGTAATTTTTTCATATATCACTATTGCTTAAAACAAGAAATTTGTTGAATAAAATTATTTAAAGTAGGATTTATTATTGAAAAGGACTATGAGATTTGCATAAGGATAAGGATTTGATCGATACCTATGTTTTACATGGTCTGGATTATGGCTCAGCTCTTAAATAGGTCTTGTCACAAATTTCATACGGATACAGTAGCTCAGAATTGGAGTGAACGTTCAAGGATAATGAATGAGATTTGACTTCAGTGTGAGTAAACTATATATAATTAATTCTTAATGATTACGCATAATTACAAGCCTAATATAACAGACGGATTGTTGTGTATGTTATAGGAGGTAATGATGACGTAGTGTTTGTTAGTTGAATGTGTCTGTCGTTTCTCTTCATGTGCCCTTTTTCTCGTGAACGTCAATTTCCATAAGCCGAAATCGAATACTCAACATGTGAGGAGGTTGAACAACTACTGCACACCGCGATGTGTTTCAATGTGTGCTACATTATAGCGGCATTAAATCGAAATAGAACAATTCAAATACTACCTCAAATGAGTAATATTTCATAGATCACTTTTCTATTTGGATATACGAATTCGTTTTGCAACAATTTTTGGAAAAGTCGTTCGACGACACGACGACACGATTCTACCGAATCTGTTCACTACTATTTTGTTGGATGATGAAGTTACTAAATTGGAACAAAAGAGATATTCTTATGAATGAGAAACTATTATGCAAATTTTTTGTTGATTACCTCATCTTGTTCTCAACGAGTACAGAAGAGGCTAAAATATGTTGAACAAAGTGAGCAAAGTTACGAAAATTACGTATACCTCAGGCGATCTACAACAAAAAGAGCGATATAAGAGGAAAATTATGTAAAAGAAGTAGAGTTCATAGAATGTGTTAGAACCTCTCATAGAGATCACTGATCATTTAGCATGCTCTTGGAACACGTGCTCTACTCTTTGACTCACCAGTTGGTCTCCGGCTCTAGTATTCATCCGATACCCGGTGGATATCATAGCTACGTCAAGGATTTTACGAGCTACTAACAGGGTGCTTGAATGGTACATGCTTACATGCCACCGGTAAACATACCACCCTACAAGCAAAACCCCAAGCTGAACTCTACAGTAGAGATCTTAAAAAATTATCACACATATTTAAAACTGGTCAAATAGTCAGATGCGAAGCATAGACCAGTCATATGGAGAGAAGATAGGATAACATATGGGTAAACAAAACTGTAGAATCGAACTCTAGAGGACTTCTAGACGACCACCTGCAAGACGGGATAACGTCAGGCAGCTGTGTTTACACCTGCCAACAATTGTCAGACTACAGAATGGGTTGCGCCAATCTCATTCTGTACGTAGAAGACAACCACCACAGAAGGCAGTCCGAGGAAAGCAACATTAATTAAAGATTACTGTGATCTACAATGTGTGTGAGTGAGGACGAACCATCGAGTAACCAAGCGAGTAACCATAGTAATTATTTCTAGCCTTTGAAAGTTTTCATTCATCTCTTATGGATTAGTGAAGTTTGTTTTTCTGCTTGTAGTGTTAGTCAAGAATATTCATTGCTATTTATTTATCGTTGTTAATCCTACGCTTTTTAAGCTTACAAATGCTTTTGCTTTCTATCACTCAAACAACAAACGTGTACTCAATTCCCTCTAAGAAGGTTTCGTATGTTTTCTGTACTGATCGATTTTTCCTCCAAGAACTGTATTGTTTTGAGGTATACTAATTGAAAGAATATAACTATACATACTGCATATAGTTATTAAGTTTATAGTGTGTTGTTAATGTTGATTATTATGCTGTTAAAGTTAAGGTTAATCAGGTGGGACTGTTCTGCACGAGGTTCTGAGTCTAACGATTGACTCAGCCGCATTAGCAATGTAATAAGTTTAGTTCTTTGGTCGTCGCTACCAGTTACATTTTAATAGTGAAAAGGTCTTGTTGCTAAGCAAATAAAAAAATCGTCGAATAACAACACGTTTTTGAAAACAACGAGTCAAATTTGTCCATCATAACGCCATTATGTAAATGGAAATATGCCGTCAGCGAAAAGTTAGCCGGTTGCGAGCCGATTGAAAATACGGTAGGCGCAAGCTTCAGCAAATACTGAAGATGAAACAAAACTTCGCAATTCGAATCGTTCAATTTCTTAAGCTTCTTCGTTCGTTGTAAGACGTGTGGTTGAGCGTTGTCTAACAGAAGAATTAGCACAATCTGTTGAACAATGACAGTTACAGAAGTATCAGTTTTCTCAGTACACATCATCGATGTGCTGAGCCTACTTCGTAGAGGTGATGGTGTCGTCGGAATTCAGAAAACTTTAGTAGATCATACAGATAGCAGACCATCGACCATAATCTCTTTTCGATCCAATTTTGGCCATTAGAAGTGCTTTGAAGCTTTTTTTCCAGCTCAGCTACTGCACTAATTGTTGTTGGTTCTCGTATAATATTCACTCTCGCCCGCGTTTCATAATCCGATCGAACAATTGCTTGTGGTTGCTTACAAAACAATAGAAGACGATACTTTGAGATTATTTTTATTTTAAGTGAGTTCACGAGGCACCTACTTTTCAAAAGGTTCTTGACGTCACTAATTTGCTACATATGAAGAACAATGGTATAATGGACGGTGTTGAACTTTGCACAATCAGCTGTAGTCTCAGGAGGATCAGCTTCTATGGCTGCTTCAAATCAATTCATGTCAACCTCACATGGACTACCTCTACGTTTTATGGTGCAATAATAAATGTTGTCCTCAGCAAAATTTTAAACTTCTTATTTTTAGTATCCTCTGTTCAGCTAATCGTTTTTTTTTCTTGTGTGATAGGAAGACTAATCTTTTCGGGTGATTTAAGTGCATAAGAACTACAGTTAATCTGAGTACTAACTGTATTATCGATTGAGTTTTCTAGTATATTTTCGAGTAGATTGAGGTCTTCTTGTACGGTCAAAAAAGACTGAAGACTTCTAATCAAATTCTGAAGTTTACAAATATTTTCCCTCCTCACTTTTGAACAAAATTGGTCGAAATTTCAAAAGAATCTTTTTAATAAGTGATCTGAAAGTGTTCAAATTAGAATTTCAGCTTTCTTTCTGGGCAAGGGCAATATTCAGCATCTCCGCCGACGTTTCCTTGAGGTCCAGCCTGTCCTGGTATACCATCCATGCCGTTAAATCCATCCTTTCCAGGCTGTCCCTGAGGTCCTGGAATTCCATCGGGTCCTGGTTCTCCTGGAGGTCCATCGTTTCCGGGAACTCCGCGAAGTCCAATCATACCTGGTCTTCCGGGCATTCCAGGCATTCCTAAATAATATAATCGTCCACATTATTCTATTTTTGTGCAATCCCAAATGAAAACACCTTACCCTTTCCGGTAAGACAATCTCTTCCAGGTGATCCAGGAACTCCGGGTTGTCCATCGTTTCCAGGTGGTCCTTGGTCTCCTTGCTCTCCTCGACTTCCAGGCTGTCCGTCTCTTCCTGGTGCTCCAAGGTCGCCTGGTTTTCCTGGCATTCCTTGGAATCCTTCTTGTCCTGGAAGGCCATCTGGTCCGGGTGGTCCTTGTGGGCATTTGATACATCCTTTTGGATAGTCATTGATCTGCACAATGTTGAGTCCTGGAAGCCCAGTTGGACCATCTTTTCCATCGGGTCCAATATCTCCTGGCTCGCCTGGCACTCCTGGAGGTCCAGGTGGACCAGGTGGACAGTTTTGAGCAGGCAATCCGCAGCCTCAAAAAAGTAGTGTTAAAAAGTAATCAGCACATTCTACTAGTTATCAAAAATTGATGACGATGGTCGACAAATCTGTTATGTTTCACACTCGGTCGTTTAAATTGTGTGATAAATTCTGTAATATTTTCTTTTGAATAATTTAATAAATCGCCTTTATTTTGAGTCATAGTTAACACTAAGAGTGAAAAGCATGAGTACCACACCTTCCCTTCACGAACTACGGTCTAGTGAGTTTAAAAATGTGTGGCATAACAAACTCACTGCACTGATTACTGCTTCTCTTGCTTCGACCGAATATTCCTCGAACATATTGTTCTGGTGTAACTCCACCGTTCCTTATCAGCATCATATCATCCCAAGTATCATCAGCAACATTCTAAAAAATATTTTCGACTTCTTCTTAGAATCAATAGCTTTCTATCAAGCTTATAATAAAATTATGCACAAATAAATTGATCTACCATGAAAATATTCAAAAGCGACAAAAATACATTATAATTACGTATTCTCTGATTATTTACTCAATGTTTATCAAGTAGAGTTTATTTTAATTCTACTGGATGATCTTTGAAATATCGTTTCAACCTCACTCGGAATGATCCGAGTTCTCCCATAACATCTTTATACATCTGATTGATGTCTTTCGTGATGATGATGGTAGCCCAAAGGCATGCGATAACGCTAGCCAAACCAAAAGTTGCTCCAATCGACACTATAGTCTTAACCATCCTGAACAAATAAACTGTATGAAAATGTTTGAGGTTAAAAAGCTTTTTTACTTTTTAACTAGTAAGACGAAAGAGAATGAAAAACGAATTCCGGAATTTTAAAGGATTTTACGACGACTTCACCTTAAAATAACAATTATATGACCAAAAAGCATTGAGGACAATGTAAAATGAGTAAAGTATGATCCTCATTTTGATGTTGAGTCATCTGGAAACGACTACTTCTTGAATCGTTCAGACGTTGATTGCGTGAAACATTAGGGCACTAAGAATTTTGTCTTAGTATTAGTATTCATAGTAGTAAAATGAGCGATGAAAAATCGTCATGGTAAGCGAATAGGATTGTGGTCGACGACGTTCATCTGTTGATGTCGCCTTTTAAACACTCAGATCAATCAGGATTTTCACGAGTTTCCTGATGTTTTTAGGTGTGGCGTCAATTCGACGAAGCGCCTCCTACGACGACGTGATTGATTCGCCGTAGACGATTTTTCATCGATATGGATTCAAGATAAAAAGCCATCATGCATTTACAAAATACGGAGGGATGATGAAACCTCAAAAATGAATAATTGAGAATTTTTTCACAACATGCATTTTCGTCGGTACAAATCGGAACTCATCAGCATTTTCTATGAGTGTTTAGTTTCAATATTTATTAAATAATTTTGTTTTGAAGATTGAAGAACTTACCTCTTTTTTGCTTGCAAGTACCTATCATCTCTTAAAATTCCATTATTTAAAAAAAAATTGTGTTTACTTCAAATGATGATGAGTTGAACCTCAACTTAGTTTGATAAAATAAAAAGCAGTAAGTTTTTACCTCAGTTATGAACCGCAAGTTCACTAATGAGTCTAGGAAAGAAGAAATAATCCGCTTTTTCTAATCTGATGAATTCCATAAGTAACTATTTTGAGTTTGCTGAGCATTTGATATCGATCGTATGCGAGGTACATTTGATATCGATCGTATGCGAGGTACATTTGATATCGATCGTACGTGAGGTCCATCATATATTGACGCGTTTTTTTTTCTAATATCAATTTATAAACACCTTATATGATCGATTGCTTGTAAAAACACTAAAGATGAGGATTTTTTATGACAAAAAAAACACTAATATGTGATTAGGGTAAAGATTTTCTAATTATAGTTTAGCTAATTTAACGATTTGTTAGTCGACCATACAAGAAATGTCGTCAATGACGGATCAAAGTCGCTTGAGTGCGGCGGTCGGCGGTCGGCGGTGGTTGACGGTGGATCGGCTGTCCCTTAGCGAGTTCAGAACTTGAAACGACTTATTGAATCGCAATTGAACATTACGCTCCAACCATTTCATATCATCCACCATCAAACATTTATCTAGAGCTTATTTAATACGGACGCTCAAAACAAAAAAGAAAGCGTGATCTTGATTGTTGACCAGCTTCTACAATATTCATTTACAAAAAGTAGTTTGATTCGATGGCTCAATCGATTCGCTTAATGATGAGAATTGTTATAAAGAAGACATCAAGACTGCTTAAAGAAGACGTTGGCAATGCTTGAGAAGACATCGGTAACGCTTTCAACAAGAATGGGCAGAAAGTAAACTCCTTGTGAATCAACAGGTAGCTGATCAAGGTGATGTAGCCGTAACATCAACCACGTTGAAAATATGAATACTTGAATAGCTTTATGGAAAAGGGCTATGGAGAAGCACTTTATTATTTTGATAAATTGTTTCAAAATTCGGTTGAAGTCAATAGAGGAAAATCAGATCATCAATGCACTACGTCGATGATATTGTACAATTCAAAACATATCGTATAAGTGAAAGAAAATCGCTAGCCCCATAATGGCGAAACAAGTCCAGATCATAGAAAAATCGATATCGGAAATTAGAAATAATTGCATTATAAGTAGAATGACACGGAGGTGAAATACTGAACTATTACTATTAGTAAATGACTAGTATTACTAACTATTACTTACAATTTTGTCATCCTTTCGTTGAACTCAAACCTCAAGATCAATAATGATGGCAGCATTGATCTATTGAGGATGAAAGTACAATAGAACTCTTTTAGGAAAATGCTTCATCAATCTTGCAGCATATGGCATTTTCTGAAGACAATATGCGATCTCATTTTGATCTTTAGACCGAATGGAATTTTGACCAAGTGTTTCTGAAACGTTTAACTCAAATATGAGTTGATAATCACCTACTCATATTTCTCTCATCTCCAATGAGTGAGAGGTTGACGAAATCAATAAAGACATGCTTGAATCGTTTTCAAACAAAAGCGCAGTTACTTCTTCCAGTTAGAAATAAACAGTGAACTAAGGCCTTTCTGTTTAGAGTTTCGCCACTCATTTGTTGTTTTCATAGTGTCGTGTTCTCGTGTTTACAACATTTACTTGAGTTGATCACTTTTCACCAAGGCAGTGCTGCTTGTGTTAAGCAGAACCGTTTCGTAACATTTCATCAACCACGGAAGGATGGCGGGCCTGGTTGCCTTTCGAGGAGGCCTGCGTGTCACTGTAATACCTCCACTGCGGTACTGCGGCTCCGGGAAGATTCCATACTTATAAATACTGTAGAATACAACTAGTAGTGAGTTTGATCGTACGTATTCGTGTCAGGTACAGAATAATATTCATGTTCAAATAGATTTATTCATTTATTCAGAAATTTTATACTCGATTTTCACATTATTTAGGTATTTACGATGAAAGACAAATATGGTATCTTAAACTATAGAAAGAAGAAAAAAATATCTGTGAAAATCAAAGATGTTAAAGGTGATGCTCTTACAATTTCAATACTAAGTCATTACAGTACAAAGAAAAAGTATAAACGCTCCGAATAGATATGAATCATACGACATCAGAAATCACTTCATTGATACTCAGGACCATTTTGAGGAAATAAAAAGTTCCTTAGCACTAGTTGTTTGGTAGGAAACGATGACAAATTGAGTTGAGGGATCTCAAAACAACCCTATAAATAATGCGTAATGAGGATTACGAGTGATAGTATCGAAGCGTGTAGTACATCTATTCCAGAGAACTCGACCAATGGAATGCGTTCAGGTTTTTCGATAAATGTTTGACCGTTTAGCAGTGATGAATGCGATAGTCGCACAAAAAGCTGTGATGAGGAGTGTAGCCAGTAGAATCAGTAAGGTTGCTTTTCGTGACATACAAATAAACGACGACTGCAGTTGAGTTGATTCTGAATTTGTTTATGTTTGTTTGTTTGTTCGTTTTAGCATCAAATTCGTCGATATCAATAATAATTATATCGATACAGTCTATAGAATCTTTGGGCAAAGCAAATCAATTGAGTTTCTATCATACAGAACATCGTTCCAACAGGTTGAGTCAAATCAAAGAATTACTGGTAAGGTCTGTTTACAAACAAAATACGAACTCAATCGTACTTTTACTCTCAAATGGCAGCACTATAACATCGATACTGAGGTCCGTTTCCATGTTCAGATCTCTCCTTTTCTTTTTTGTCAATTCCTTGCCATTATCTAAATGAGCAGTTATTAATTTACCGAACATATCTGTAATAGAATTTCATGACTGGCTATTATAATGCCTCAGAATTTCTAGTGCTTTCCGGTGAACCAGTTCACTAATTCCTATTATCATCTTCGGACCTCACTTCCGATGTCACAGTTCTGAATAATTCGAGACGGAAAGTGGCTTTTAACTCGTAGAGAGGTTAGTGATACGATAAAAACACTAAGGAATGTACAGTCATTTAGACTGGTTTGAATTAATGCCGACTATTTTGCGACGTAATGTTACTTCTTTAACTCCTTCACTTCTTTCATAGAATGAAAAAAAGATTACGGAAAATCTTATGTCGATAGAAGCTTCTCAGCATTTATAACACTCGCGACTACTTCATAACCGATAATGACGTCATTAAATTGGGATGAAAAGCAAATTTATATTGATCTTTAAACTCTGTTGACAAATCATATCGTTGTATTGTTGTGAAGATCAACAAGATGAAACTTTTCTCAATTAATCAAATAAAGTGAAGTATAAGAACTGATTGCAGGCGTACAATGAAAGCATGAGGATAAAGCTTCTGTGCCGATCAATCGCTGTGGGATGCTTTACGCATTCGATTCCATAATTCAAGGTCGAGATGACTCAGAATGAGCTTGATTAATGTAATGAATTGCGATGACCTTCCGGATTCAAAATTGTGCATTCTATTCTGTTATTTGGTTCTAGTGTCAACTAATGAACCAGTTGAAGTTGGTAAGGAATTATATTCAGTCCATGAAAAGATAATGACCTAGAATGGGGACAAGTTAGAATTAATGGCTTTTTGGATGAGGAGACGAAATCCTGCGTACGATCTTTGATCATTGGAAGCTATGATAAATAAGAAGCATGCAGATGGGACAATTGCATAAACTGCATTTCGATTTTGCGATGAGGTCGTTAATTCTATAATCGACTCATAGCATCGCACTCACGTTTTCAGTTTGACAATTTAGCTAGAACAATGCTCTAAAAAAGACATATCCGTTTGAACGATAATTTCATAGATTTAGTACGGATGCACAGTTTCAATTTCAAAAAAGGAGTTACAAAATAAAAATCAATGAGTCATGAATCATCCCAGTTGGAAGATCGCCATCGTGACATTCAGGATTCTACGTAGCCATAATCAAGAAGCTCTATCGATAACAAAACGACTAAGCAAACACCATTCAGAACGTTCCGGTATCACCATACAAGTGAAGGAAAATAAAGAAGTTGTTCGAATTAGTATAATTTGTCAAGGTGGACCACATAAGTATACAGCACCAATGACGTCATTGTCCCGGACGCCTGGTCGATTGCCAAATTCAGCTTCTGTCAACGTTTTTTTCAAGTATAAAGCTCAAATACGGTCTTTTAGTTCGTCTAGAAAAATATGCATGTCCGTGGATGGATGAATGAAGCAATGCGTAAGCTTATATTGTATGATTTGATAAACATTCGGCAAATTAACAAGCGATTTGCTCTTGTCTCAGTCAATCCGTTACCATTTTGTTTATCACCTATCGTAACATCGTAAACAATTCAGTGATATTTTTGATTGCTACAGCATATCTATTACTGAAGTGTTTCGCCTTCAAGATCTTCATGGTTTTATGAGCTTTACGAAACACGAAAGATCTTAGTATCTTCGCCGCACCTAATCTGCTCAGTGCTGTTGCTTACGGGCTTTTCTTCGTAAACTCGTAATACCTCGTCTTACACTCAACAAATGATCTACCTCCATGACTTACAGCGCAATATTCTCAGCTGATTTTGTTTACCACTGCTAAATCATTTGTTGGTTACGCTTCCATCCACACTCCTGGATTGTGATCAAGCTTTTCGATTGCTTTGTTTGGGATAAACAGCTCAAAACATTGTTGCTATCATAGAAAATAAATGGGAGAGTAATTTTCAAGCATTTACTATTTACTTATACCACATTTTTGGTGTCTATCGGCGCTAAATCCGATGAGGAAAAAATCCAAGAGACTAAAGATACGGGGTGACTGTAACTTTATCAAAACTATTTCCAAAATGAAACAGTGCATTTGAATAAATTTTGCACAAACCTTTCGTTTTATTGGCTCCCAATACTGATAAGATGGAGGTTGAGTCTGTGAGTTGCCATTCTGAAAACTCTTTACTTTGCCTATATGCCAGAAACATGCCAATCCACTTAGTGAAACGTATATTAATATATTTCGAATCGCACAATATCCATCGAGCTAACTCGTTGTATGTTGAGTTCTTAAAAATTAGAGGGGAAAGAGGTGTTCTTGAATGAACACGTTCAAAAGCACTGCTCTCTCAATATCAGTAGATAATATTACTGGTAAATGTTCACTCGATGAGGGCATTTTGATAACATCTTGGTAGCTGTTATGAAACGTCAGAAGCTTTGCTAACTCACCAGGTGCCGTAGCATTTCTCGATATGGACGAAACATCGTCGCCATCCGTCTCATTGAGTGGACTATCTCTATGTCTGAACAAAAAAATTTACTTGCGTGATTTATAAGGATAAAATGGACGAGTTCAAAGATGAACTTAAGCTAGTGATCGATAAGTCGTAGAACCACAAGCAGAAGACTGCAAGTGTCCATTTTTTCGTCACCTTGTGAATCCTCTTTTCGTTCCTATTGATTCGAAAAACTGTTTCTTAGGTAACGCTGGTCCGCTGAATGGAGCTCTACTCAGTGAATCATCGTCTACTTCAGAACTTTCATACTCTCTTGAAGATGATAAGACATCGTGCGACGTTTCAATCTGCTGAATTTGCAAATGAATAAAATGGTGTAAAATAATAGATTCTGAAAGTTTTTACGATTCTGAGCCGTCGACCTGATGTGATTGATCGAAAAATTGACGGAACGTCGGCGTATTTGTAAGATTTGGATCGCGTTCACAAATTGGCGGCTGAACAACGAATGAAATAATAGTACTTCGCATATACACTTACAGATTTACATTATGCTCTGTATAAATAGAGTTTAATCGTATATGCAAATTTCAGTTTTTAGAAAAGCGATTCAGGGCAAAATGTCACATCTTTCTTGTTCAGGAGATAAGATAAGCCTTGCCGTTAATCAATCCCTTGTGGGGGATGCGCCTACGCATTCGTGTTCAACGTGATATCGTAGAGGCGGTTGAATACTAACCTGGTCTATAGAGTGACTTGGGTTGACCACTTATCAGCAAGTCAGTGCTAGCTACCTCAGCCAAATTTCCCTGGTACCAATTTACCCGAGCCCTGAAGGATGGCGGGTCTAGTAGGCCTGGGGGGACACCGTGAAGTGATTAGGACCGGCTTGTCATCGTGGCACTTCCACCACTGCACCACTGCGCCCCTTGTTTAGGAGATGTTTCCGAAAATCAATCTTTCTTGTTCGTAGTTCTTTAAATATTTGTGCTGCCATCTTCTACAGTTTTCATTCATAACTAGTCGTCTCAACCAGATCTTTTTTTCTTTTGAACGAGCATCATTCTTTTCTTTCTTTCAAGCATCTTGTTGTTTGTCGCCGAAATATGTTTTGATCTTTCAAATGAGTAGTATAGAGTAGTTACTATGTTGCTTAAGTCCTTTTGTAACCAACTTGTTGCCTACAATTGGGTTTACTTGATCTACCACTGATCTGTGAAAGGCTCAGAGCGCTTTTTCAAGGACGACGTATAATTTTATAATGCGACGGAAGATATTCACTCTCAGATTTCTGTTAACTATCTTCGCATGGTGAAGGCGGTGATTCGATTCGGTGCAGAGGAGTTGAACTGACGGCGTGTGAGCATCAAGAACATGCCGTTTGCTGTTGGCAGAACCAAAATTGATTTTCGCTTGAGTCGTTCCGTTAAGCAAAATCCAATAGGCTTTTTGCCTTTCCATGAAGAATTTCTTTCCGTGGAACATTTTCATCCTATAATTCTTTTCTCATTAATCGTTTCCGATTTTGCGTTGAAGTATCCGACAACGAATTCGCAGAGAAACTGTTGGTTTTTAAGTGACTTTTGCAGCTGATGTGAAATGTGACTAGTTTGTGCTCATCTGCTGCGCCCGTTGTTCAATAGCAATCAGTGACACTAATTCTCTTATGACGCCGTATTTACAAACGAAGTAGGGTCACATGAGGATCTAAGAACTCGTGACAGCCGACAACATGAAGCCGATAGGATGTGTGAACAACAAAGCCTACTCCATCGTCATTCGTAAAGAGACTTCTGCTCCGTAGCTGACACGTGTCTTTTCATTGTCTATCTTTCTGCTCACACCCGACTGCCCACACGGCTCATATGAGGTCCTTTGTACGTTCTGCAGTTTTAAGGAAAAGCCTAGAAATCAACTTCGAAACAGCTTCGAAGTTGTTGAAACAGAATAAGAACAGCATCCGTGACATGCCAGAGTTCTATAATGCTGACCACATGCAGTCACCGCACTTTATGGATCACAGAGTTATTTTCCTCCTATGCTTTTACTTCATCAAAACAATGGAGGATTGTCATAGGCGTCTTCTAATATGGTAGTACTGAATTTTGATGAGGTAACCTTTTTTGTAAGAAATGAATTGTAAAATTTGTCTTCAGAAATACATATGAGGCCAATATTTGAAAAAGCTTTAATCACGATCTTCATTTGATAAGACCGTATGCTTCTATAGAATTCCCAGTGTTGTAAAGCTGATTTATCCTACGTAGTATAAATTTCTTCTAGAACCACTATGAAATGATTATTCGCCATAATCTGCTGTAAATTTACGTGGAGTCCCAAGAGTGTGCATTCCTCAAAGATGTTTTACCTCATTAAAATTACCTCATGTAATTTTCACTGAATACTAGAACTATTAATCTACCGTAATTCCATCACATCCACCGTCGTGTTTGTAGCATAACTGTACAGTACATGTGAAATATATTTGAGCCTGTAAAAATATACACGAAAAGCAAAGTAAATAAAAGCAACAAGAAGGAAAAGCTGAAAAAAAACAACACACGACTGGTAACGATATTCTGAATTTATGATTCTAACCTTATCAGCGTATTTGAATACGTTTGCTTCTGTGAATGCTGACAGACTATCTGAATCGTACTTGATTTCTGGTAACAGATACGAGTCTTTTGAACATCTACAAATATTCCTCATTTGCCTCATCGCTGTCAGCCAAATAATCACATTGTATTTATCCAAAACTATTTAATGATTTGAAATTTTCAGTTGTAAACTTATACAATCAAATAATAACATAGAAATCTCCCTCACTTCCCTCATCGTCTAATTCAAATAATCGTATTGTATTTATTTAAAACTCTTTAATGATTTGAAATTTTCAGTCCTAAGCTTGTATAATCAGATAATAACTTAGAAGCTATGGATGCTTACATGTTATGCAAATTTCTCTAACATTTAGAATCGTTAGGAGATGTTTCTCGCTAATGAGCATCTACGAATTTTGCCGGAGATCTATTTCTATTGAGATGTAATTATTGAAATCATTATTATTTTTGTTGCTGATAATTAATATAAAGAGTAATGATAAACGAAAACCACCAGAATCGATACAGTATAGAAGACGTACCCTCTGTTATCGATTAACTCAAAAATATTTCCTTGTCCATCGTCAACAAAACAACTGTGGATGAGCATTCCATACACCCAGCTCGATTCTGTTATCAATCAATACGTCACAAAATATCGATCGATCTATTACTTTAATAATTATATAAATGAATAATTAACCAAATGATGTCATGAAGCCAGAAAATATTTGTGGTTGAGTCAAAACAATAAACTTATACACAGCACCTGATCGAAAAAAAAACCAGATTCCTCAATTTGATATTGTTCTAGAAACGTATTTATACTAAGTTCCGGAGTTTTCCTCGTAGTGAATGACATTCGTTACCCTCGCTACAACATAGAGTTTGAGTGCTAATGATCGATGCAATGATTTGACCTGGCCAGTCTGTTATCGATTAAGTACTGCTCAATTTTCGGATCATTTATATGCTAATTCACTAGTCTTTCAAGGATGAAAGGCTTGATCCTCTTAGGAGCAGATCATTTTCGAGTCTGCGGTTAGCTTTGACTCATCCTACCACAGCGCTACGCAGTATCACATAGTGTTATTTAAATGTGCCAAGAATCCACAATGTTTTTTTTTAGATCACTCAAATGTTCCAAAGTCATATCAACCCATAAACCACTGCAAAGAAAATTGATAACCCAATCCTGGGCTATACAATAAATTATGAGCTATTTATGTCCTTACCGTTATCGCATATCCATTGATGAGTTACTTGCTGTCCCACCTGCAACATTATGGTAAGTCCATAGTTTTCTGAGGAATAAAATCCTCTAATGAGTTACGATTTTGCATAGATTTTTGTCGTGTATCGTCATTTCTCTTGAAAATCAACGATGCAAAATCGTGCTACCGTAATTACGTACTACTTTTTCATACTGTAACACAAATCGGTAGAGAAGAAGCACGATTAACACTGATAACATAAAATGTCACATTTTATCAAAATATTTGACGAAGATGGATTAGTAACGTAATTCATCTTGACGATTTTGACTCGTCGAAGTGATCTAGGATGAGGTGGAGTGAATGATGAGAAGGATAATTCACCTGCGCATACTGTACTGACGGTCCATTAACACCGTCGCGAAGTTGATAGTAACATTCCGGTAACTTCAACTCCTGTTCAATCAATTCTGTTCTTAAATTTCTGTAAACAAATGATCAATATTTGTGATATATTATCGAAACAGTATCATTTGCTTACTGAATCAGTACGTTATTGCCAGAACGGTCATCAGAATATGCTATTGCATCAACAAATCAACAGAAGTTGATGTGAATCCTACATCTACTGAATTCAAACCAGTTTGTTTGTTTGTAAACAAACAAAAACTAGCATTTGCTACAATACATAGCTGTACTTCTACGAGGTGTTTCCATTACCTTCTAAGCAAAGTTTGATGTCAACAATAGTTCACTTATTCAACTTTAAAAACAACCTTAGCTACAGTGGATAACACTAAGCTATCATTTTGAGTCATTTTAGAGTCTTAAAGTTGAGATCTCTCCGAGTTTAAGACTCTTCCATACAAAAAACACCCTCATATTCAGCTGTCTGTTCCTTTGTTTTAAGCTGTTCCCGTTTTTCCTTTTAATCTGAACTTCCTGATCAGTTTGTATAGAGTACAGTAGAAGCTTAACAGAGTTAAAGAGGAGTATTGTCTACAGAGAAAATAAACGAGGATTCTACTGGTAATGAACAGTTACAGATAATACTTTGATAATGGAATAGTTTCGGTACCGTATCGATAACATTTGTGAAGCCTCATGAAATAGCATGTGATATTAGCAAAAATTACCATGACATCATCAGCTCATATCCCTCGCATCACTTCAAAGTGAATAATAGAATTGAACTCATCAAAACTAATTATATAAAATCCAGAAATCGAAATGTTACTTGGCAAACGACTGAATGTTTTGTGTCTTCACGAACCCCACGTCAAATCCAATATTGAGGCTTTTCACTGATTCGAGGAAGAAGCATCTTATGTGGAATGCACGATCGATACCAACAACAAAGTGCTATAAAATATGATACGATCTTTTCATGTAATCCTATTAAGAATTCTGAGCAAAGTAAATCGATAAGTTATTTATTAGATCTCATTATTGATTACTATTGCATTAGTTCAGACTACTTTTACACTCACACTCTAATGAGGAAAAAAAGCTTTTGCCTCCATTATCGTAACAAACATCAAAATTATGCATAAAGAACTTACAGGATGAAACGACACAACCAGTGTAAATGAGAAAAACACACCACGTGGTTGTAACTGGAAAATCGATAATTGATCGAAAAAGTTCTGAATACTTTACATTTCAACTTTTTCTCTTCATATTGTGCTTCTTGCTTTGTTCTACAGTAAATGATCTACCATGATCATCTACAATAATTATCACAAAATCTGTTATGAAATAATTGAGGAGGGAAACAATGTACCGTTCTTTGCCTTCTCATATTGCATGCACCTATGGGAAGACCAAAACGGACGTGAGTCGATGGTTCTCCTTGTGTTACTTTGGAACAATGTTCATTATCGGATTCACCTTGCACATAAAGTCGACCTTAAATCACAATGTCGTCATAGAACATGAACCTCAATAATGAGGGAACTAACGACAATAATAACCTATTCGTTATATTTCATAGAACGAAAAGAAAATGCTCTAAGAACAATAAGCCTATACTCAAACATCGCCTAATGATTTCTAAATACTTAGATCCAAGTACGTATTAAGCCACGTTTGAGCTTAATGTTCTTGAAGGAATTTTAAACGTATGACAAATTCTCATATTACTCTCTAGATTAAAAGACTGCACTGTTACAAAACGCAACGGAGTCTTGTTGTTATAATATTATTACTAACAGATAGTCTTTTTCCCTCAGAGCGTCCTAATCCTAAAGTAGTATCAACCACTATACCACCTTTACGATTTCCCTGATAATTTTTGACTAACTTTCCTGGATAAGTTAAGTTTTGAGGTTGCCAAATCCCTTGAGGCGGAATAAGTCAGCGCATTTGTATTCAACGTGATATCGTAGTGGTGGCTGAATGCGAGCATGGTCTACACAGAGAATTAAATTGACCATTCTTAACTAAGTCAGAGCTAGTTATCATACCCAGATTTCTCTAATACCAATTTGCCGACACCGGAAGGATGATAGCCTTGGTAGGCTAGGGGTTTGGTCGCGAACCTCATTCGAGTATGCGTGTCAGTGTGGGTAGTCCACCATTGCCCTACGACATTCTCCTGGATACAGCTTCATGTAGCTGCATCGTAGTTGTCGAGTTCTATGGATTTCATATGGAAAAGTAGAATACCTAAGGCGAATGATTTCATACTATCTAAACAACAATCAACAGTAACAATTTCGATTAGTCCTTGATGAAGAAACAGCGATTCACAGAGGCTAATCACCACAGATTGATCGTTTTCCGTTAGTTATTTTTACATAGCTTATAAATATACTGTTTGATAATTACATGTATAAAAGTTCTATCGCAAGAACTCATATGTTTGGTTAATTGAAAATCGTCGCACGAAACCACAAGAAGTTTCAGCAACTTTGATTGGAGACTCAAAACACTTTTTACGGATCACCGGTATCGATCTACCTCAAACTTCAACCCTATCGATTGCTTTAACGTGCTCGAACGTCTTCAAAACTCCCCAACTATATCGACGTAGTAACTTTTCAATCTTCAAAGATTTAGAGTGCTCAAATATTCCAAATCTACTTCTGATTTCCGTTTCAGATAACCCATTCACTAATTTTTCTTCTGACATATTCGTAATTTTTTATTTA
>KN716151.1:209815-220647 GCA_000816705.1 Dictyocaulus viviparus | reverse complement strand
CGTTGTCCCTGCGCGAAATCCAGGTTCGTCTTCCGAGAAACGCGCTATTTATTGGCTCGATCTCCCTAGCTGTAGATGTATCCCAAATCTGAACGATGTACTTTAAACTTAGGTTATCAAACCTTTAGAATGAATAAAAATAATATAATTAATATAAAGAACGAATCATCACAATAACACGAACATAATGTAAGCAGTAGGACAGAAAGAAGAGGACTGATCGGTACTTCTGAGATGATAAGACGGTGGAGCTCTATCAATAGCTATCGATAAAACTTATCTATTTTAGTTATCCCCTCATAAGTCTTTATGTTAAGAATGACATGAAGTAAGATTAAAATACATTTCAAAGAAAAATAATTTAAAATCCAATCAATCAATAATTTCTTAAATTTTCAAGGATACCGCTAACTACAGAAAGAGTCATGCTTTTGATTGCATTGAGAATTCTGTTTGGGCTATCCATACAAAAAACTCACAGGGATCACTTATTATTAACACATTCTACGCATCTGAAGCCGGTTAGTAACGAGGCTCAGTGTCGCGTACAGAGGGATGAGTTGAAGATATCGTAAATTACAAAAACAAAAACAATCAAATGGACGTTTAAAATTGAAAGGTGTGGTTCACTAATAGCCCTGATAGCGTTCGTCATCATGGCTTCAGTATCAGATTACAACGAAGATGAACTAGAAGTATTACCGTATGAATACAGAGAAGTTCCAGGAACTACCTTTGCAATAAAGACGACGACCTAGTAAATAGATTGTTTCGTTTAACTGAGGTCGAGGTTGTTCCAAGCTTCTAAAATGATTGCAGCACGACGTCGGTGCCTTGTCCTACTTCACAAATAATTTAAAAAAGTCTCAATGTTTGTGAAGCGGTGAACCAGAATTTTTTGCTTAGTACTAAAGGTTGATAGCTGAATACTTTCTCAGAATCCTTTCGAAAAAATACCGTCAATGATAACTCTGATGAGACAAAGTAAACTATTGTAAGATGACATGGTAGTTCAAAATGGATAACCCGAAGTTCATAAAATTTTTTGATCTTCCGATAACGTTGTTTCCATTATAGCGAAATCAATCGAAAATCAGCATTCTATTAATTTCTCGAAAACGATGTCAATAAGAAGAAATACGTTTTCAGAGCCCCATTGACGCTTAACAGCAATAAGCTCTTTTCAGGTCTTCGTAGATGACTTACCTGAGCACTATAAAAGAGCATCAAGAAGCACAAAGAATACTCAGGAGAAAAAACCCGATCTCTCATCCTCGTTTTGCTTACGACTATTCAATTCTTCCCACATTACTATTTGTTTCAACTTAGGCGATGCGTAAAGCTACACAGCTTCGTGGCGATCAGTTCACAGTGTTATCATTTCGATCGTTCAGTTTGAGCCATTTTTTAGAAAGCGTTATGAACACGTTGGCGAACTAATGTCAATCTAGACGACATGTTTTGCTTAATCGTCTGATCGTTTTACAAGCAATCGTTTTACAAGCACACAGTCCATGAGAACGGTTAACATCAGTAATCTTATTTTCATTTTTTTCCCTTGAAATTAGTATACCTCATACGCCTTACACCTATTGTTGTACTTATTCAAAAACACAAAAAAGAAAGAAGCTTTGAAATGAATTTTAAAGATTCCGCGCTCCATTATCATGTGTACAAATAGTGATGTTTTTTTTCAATCTAATTACTGTTGTTAGTAACTTTCTTCCTAATTTGTTTAGTGATTTCTGTATGATTTCTAGAGGTGCATTTTGTACTGTTGAGTTACGAAGTTATGATAAATTACCACAGCTTTTGAGGATATTTCAGTGATTATCTTCTTTCTAAAATATTTCTTCTGTTAATATTTCAAATATGAAATTTGTTATCGTTTGCTTTTGTGACGACATATTTTTTGTGAATGAAACAGTAAAATTCTACATGCCTTTTCTTTACAGAGATTTTTAGTTTTCTATTTAGTTTAAGATGTTACTATTTTAATGTTACAAAGGCGTCACATGTTTCTCTATTTACTGTTGTATTTATTTATTTACCATTCTATTTGCTTACACTTTTATTATTGTTTTTGTCATTTTTCCTATTTTATCAACTTTTTCAATTAGTTGAGATTCCAAGTCTGCTGTACCTGCCTTAAACAGTGATTAGTTTGTTAGTATCGTTACCAAATACTTTTATCTGTTTAATCTTATTTAGACTGATTATTTGGAAGTTTTCGTAATGGCAGAATATGACTTGACTAAGCGCATGGCCCCGTTTTTTGATCTTCATTTAATCATTCCTTTACTGGAGTTCATAGAGCCTAGGAAGGTAGGTATGTAGAGGGTATCTTAATCGTACTTTTAAAAACAATTTTATAAGCCACATAAATCAAACGTCCACTTCATTATAGTTCCCGTGATCTCTTTCAATAAATTTTATCAAATAATGCTTCTATTAATTTTTTGAAGTAGAAGAGTCCAAGTGAAGAGCCATTTTGAAATTTTTGTCCATTCTATCTCCATATATATGTGACATCTCGTATCAACTCTTAAAAAACCTGAATTCTAATCTTTTAAGAAGTTTAGTAGAAAATCCACAATGTACGTTAGTATTCTTCTCAAATTTTTCTTGAAATGAAGAAGAAGCTTTGTGATTCTTAGATTTTATTATATCAGATATATGATGATGCATCTCTTGTGGAAATGCATCGACACGTGCTTATGAAAACCAATATGATCGATAGCTTAACTGAGACCTATCAAGGAACACCTATCCCGAAGGAGCTTGAGACAAAGAGGGCTGAAGTTCTCAAAGAGAGGGATATTTTGAAGGCGAAGGTGCTTGTTTGAACATTGGAAAGATTGCGAATGATAGTTGGATTTTTGCGGATGAAATGTTAAATTCAATTTGTCGTCAAATATTTCCAAAACTGCTGTATACAGGTTGATCCTGTCATCGAAATTCTTGAACTTGAAGATGTGAAGGAGCTAATGGAGAGCACACGTGACCGTGATGGGAACAATAAAATATTGGAGTTTCTTCAGCAGAATCACAATGTAATCAAAATGCATTTTTATCTCTGTATATAGTACTTTTAGTTTATTCTAGTTTTGAATCTATATGGTTAACAAATTTTTCCAGTGGGCATGATGTGTAAATTTATTTCAGTTCAATATTGATATGGTTGACGCTCTCTTCAAATATGCAAAGTTCATGTACGAGTGTGGGAACTACACAGTTGCCTCTGTTAGTTATATTTAACATTTTTAATTGCTTACGAAATATTATTTATTTTACATCGATTACGAAGCAAATGACAAACGTTTTCATACACCATGCCGTATCTATTAGAGTGGTCAAGAAGTAGTCAATTTGATTTTGCCTGGTGCTCCTTGTATATTATTTAGTATCGGTAAGGTAGTAGGCTCACTTTAATAGAATTACGATCACAATTTACTTATTCGATTTCACAGTATCCAATAGATTTTTGTAGACTTTTTGGTACGGGCCTGGATTTTTTTGTGCAGAAATAATCATGTGGATACAGTGTTTACGCTATTCTGACCTATTGTAACGTTATCTCTCTATTATGATGAGTGTCTCTGATTTTTATCTTTAACTAATGCAAGCTGATTTCCAAATATCTCTGTGACATAATGTAGAAAGCTGAATTTCACAAGAAACTGAATGAAGTAGGAATGAAAGGTTTACATCACTTTTATACTTTTGAAGTTTACTTAGCCTGGGGTATAGAAAGATACGGGAAACTTTGATCCGCCCCAATTTTAGCAACTGGAAACATTTAGACCTAACATATTTTGGGAATCGGGTATGACAAAAGTAGAATTAGTTGTTTTCCGCATTTCTAAAATTTGCTGCTTTTCGTGAGAGTAACTCTGTCTGTTACACGGATATTAGTATTTTTACATAGAATTTACTCTTCAGTTTCTTAATTTATTTTCTTTGTAATTTTTTATATATGAAGATATATTTTGTTGAGTGTTTAAATGAACTTTCAGGTATCTCTTTACTACTACCGCAATCTTGTTCCGCAGGGTGATCCCAATTATCTTAATGCTCTCTATGGAAAATTAGCTAGCGAAATTTTGCTCCAGGTATTATTCAACTTTTTTCGAAAGGGCCACAACTTCTACTAGAGTCAGATACACTAGTATTTACTATATTCATAGGAATGGGACCATGCCCGTGACGACTTGGTCAAGCTTCGTGCTTATATTGACTCAAATCCTTTTGATACTGAGTGGGAACTAATCCATCAAAGAGCTTGGCTGATGCATTGGGCATTATTCGTGTATTTCAACTATCCAAAAGGGCGTGACGACATAATTGAAATGTTCCTGAATCAACAGCCTTATTTAAATGCTATTCAGGTTGTGAAATTCAAGTCTTGCTTTTTGAGTTTGGTTCAATTCACGTTCTTTTTAGGTAATGTGTCCTCATCTTCTACGTTATTTAGCCGTCGCTGTTGTTACCAGCAAGAACAAGCAGAAGAATAGTCTTAAAGACTTGATAAAAGTTATTGATATTGTAAGTTGCCAGTTGAACTGTGTTCTTCTTAATCTCATTTGTTATACTGCTGTGCTTGTATCGAGCATTGCTGATTTTTTCAGGAACGTCACAACTACCAAGATCCTGTTACAGACTTTCTAACGTGTTTATACATCAAACATGATTTTGACGAAGCTCAGGAAAAACTGCGACAATGTGAAGAGGTTTTTTTTTATTCCAATCACTACTTCTATAGATATGTTGCGATGAATTTATCCGAGACTGCAAACTTTCGATCATTTAGGTGTTGTCGAACGATTTCTTTCTTACCGCGTGCTTGTCAGATTTCCGCGAATCGGCTCGTCTCCTTATTTTTGAAATGTTTTGTCGCATTCACCAGTGCATTAGCATTGAGATGCTGGCAAGGAGACTGAATATGTCACAGGTTAGGTTTCGAGTTGTTTACTTAATTTTTTTCAATGTGGTTGTTCTTGAAAATCCTGCTTCAATGTTACATCTACAATCCTTCGTAATAGAGCACTCTGCAGTGGTTTGAGGTCCTGTAGTCTGTTAAAGTTGTTAGTTATGACTATGTCATAATTTTAATTACTTTGCCGCTAATGAATAAGGACAGATTTCCTGGAAGATAGATATATTTTATACTTAGTCTTGTAAATTTTCCCTTTGAATAGTCCTAGTGTGATGTTTTAGTAGATATTATATCATTTTGATTCTAAGAGCATCGTTCATCCAACGAAATCACGCATAATGCTTTCCAGGCAGAGGCAGAACGATGGATTGTTGACCTTATCAGAAATTATAGGATTGAAGGAGCAAAGATAGATAGTAAATTAGGACAAGTAGTGATGGGCGTGAAAGCAGTCAGCATTCATGAACAGGTAGTAAACTGTTAATATATTTCAATGATATATTTTTGTGTCGTTTTGCAGGTTATGGAGAACACAAAGCGACTGACGTTAAGAGCACAACAAATTGCTCTACAACTAGAAAAAAGCCGTGCTGAACGGAAATCAACAACGTAGTCGATGCAGAACGATGGTTGTTAGCTATTTGAATTGTTGTTGTTTTATTAATGGTTGGAGTTATACTAGATTCTATTTCTTCTAAGGTTTTATATATTCTACAAACACATTATCTTGGTTCCTAGTGAAACGGCGTTGTATCTCGTACTTGTCATTAATTATTCAGTTTATGTAAATATTCAAGCGTATGGAATGCAACACGCGTACGACAGAATTATAATTATGTATTTTATAGATAGTACATGCATAGACGTATAGATCTGAAAAGTGCTATATGTTAGGAACAATTTCTACTAATGGGACGCAGATTTGACAATCAGATGTGAGCGATCGTCAACTACTACACACACACTGGCATCATCTGATTCTTCTCGTACTTTACGTAGTGTTGCTTATTGGAGAAAATTTTCTCGTAAGATACCAAGTTCGTTGAGCTATATTAGTCGTGGATAATAGTTTACAAAAAAAGTTCGATATCAGTAAGCACAACCAGTAGGCTAGTGTAATTTTCTTGTAGAAATTTTTATCATGAATAGCAGTATATGAAACAAGCAGTATTGACTATGAACATGAAACAATAACAGTGAACAGTTTACAAACTAATAAAGATTTATGACGATGTCCATTTTGGGGAACGCTTTTCAGTAAATGCACTCATCCCTTCTTTGCGATCATTCTGAAGAAAAAGTAGAAGGCGATTCACTGTTTCTGGTCAATAAAACAACTCATACTGTAGCAAATGTTGCATAGAAAAGACGACGCTCGAATCGAAGACCTTCCTGTAATGTTGTCTCAAAAGCTGCATTGACAGCTTCCTAAAAATCTCTTTGAATATCAGGTTTTGAATGATATAACAAACTAGACGTGACAGTGAACATCCATCTACATTATTTTCTCTTATTTCAACGAGTTCTGATCGAGAAAGCCAAAAAGAAGACATTAGAATGCACACAGCTGTAGAAATGGAAGCTTGTTGTGCAGATAACACTGATATGGCTCTTGGATGTGCTGGACGCTTCAAGTGTTGTGTTCTGTTTTGGATCACTAAATGGGAAATTATGTATAAGCCATACCTTTACCATTGGTACAATGAGTGGTGATTGTTCAGCAATCTTTTCTGCTAGCTTTATTGCCTCATTCACTACTTCTTCAGCTGGAAATACCTTAATCATAAGTCTTAATGTATGTAATGAAATACAGGTCCAATTGAAAACATCAAGAGGGATATGAATGAGTAGGAATTATCCTTCATGTTTTATAATCTTAAAAAGTTCAAATACTGAGAAAGTCCAATGTAACCTTTGATACTAAACCGCAATCCTTCGCTTCTGTTGCACTAACTCGATTTCCAGTGAGACAAACTTCCATTGTCATAGACTTTCCAGCAGCACGAGCCCAACGTTGCGTCCCACCAGCTCCTTAATAATAGAAGGTTGTAATAGGTATATACAAGCAAATATCACGAATAGCCAAACAAAAGGCACTAATAAACTCACCAGGAATGGTACCAATATTAATTTCTGGTTGTCCAAATTGTGCTTTGTCTCCGGCATATATTATGTCACACATCATTGCCAGTTCACAGCCGCCACCCAGTGCATAACTTTTATGGGAAACGTTAGTTCAAAAATTTTTATGAAATTTTAGCGATAATCCCTCATTACGTGTACTGATTAACAAGACGTACCCATTTACTGCTGCAATTACAGGTTTTGATGTTTTCGACACCGTATCCCAGTCATCTAAGAAACGTCCGCGATAGTTTTGCGCAAAATCGCGGCCCACCATTTCTTTGATGTCAGCACCCGCTAAAACATGAATGTCAGAAAAGAATCAAACAATTTACGTTCACATACCTGCAAAAGCTTTCTGATTTCCTGTTAGAACTATTGCACCAATAGCATCATCAGCATCGAGACTACGCAATGAAGATGACAACTGAATTGCACAGATTTATTAAAAACAAACAAAATTTTTGGAACATACAACTACTAATAACTGTAGTTGGCAAGTCATATATCCTCAATGACGAATAAATACTCCAATGAGTGATAAACACTGCAATGTATAAAAACCTTTCTAGAGATGCTAGCTGAGATGGTAGATAAGTATTACTTGTATTTATAAACAGAATCGTGTGCATGTAATTTAATGCTGAGAAAATGCCGAGTCACTTCAAGCGAGCCCATCTTTTTAAAAGCTGGATAAAGAGTTATATATATAAACTGCAGCTCCGTCTCATTTGCGTATGAAGAAAAATCTGACGCGAAGGTAATGGCCGATTATCCTATAGAATTTCTGGACGGCGAAATTTACTATGAACATGTTCCATGAACATTTATACGTCGTTAGAGAATGTGTATATCATGATAGTGATGTACTTATACAGTGCGATTAGAATTTATAGTGGTGAACAGATTGTTGAACGCCGTTTCTATAATCTCCTCTGTCCTAACAGATAAACTTTCGAGATCGATGGAAATAAGCTAGAGCTGTGTATATTTTTTAATTTCGAAATAGAGTTATCTTTTGTATTGTTGTTATACATCGATGTATTTCGTGACTATTGTCCATCGCGCAAAATCTTGAAGTACTGCTTGCTCGTAAGGTTGTTCTTCCTCCAATATTTCGCAAATTCAAATCTAAAATGATAATTCTGATTTTTGTGAAAAGCTGAGAATAATAATACACACAGAATAGCTGCCGATGTCATAATCATCCTTCTCTTTGTGCAATAATGCGATTCCGCTAGTTTTCCACCGACTGAGTATTTTAATAGGCAACATGGGAAACTCCGAACCAGTTTGTTACTGAGTACTGACAGAGATTCTTACTTTCGCGAACAAGAATACACTAATATTATTTTGCCATAAAAACTCGCTGAGCATCTTGAAAATGCTCATCTTTCCATGAAAACTGTTTTCATCGCACTAACTGAAAAAAAAGTAATCGACGAGGTTTCAGCAAGATTTTGTACATGCTTCGTAGTGTAGAATACTATAAAACAGTACTGAAAATCATAGAAACTTATGGACAATAGTAATGAAAGCTACTATTGGTGGTGAGTCATAAACAATTGCTAATTCACAAATTAACCAAACCAAGTGACTAGTAAAACTGAAAAGCATCACTTTAACAAATGCACTAAGAAAGCAGAGTCTCATCACCGAACCCTTTCCATTCTTTAGTATGGTTAAGGACAGTGACACGCTTAATTACCCATATTTCACTCTACTATCCGGCTGGCAGAACTCATTTACATATGACTGAACAGTACATACATTTGTAAAGATCTGCGATTTTATGTCTTATGATATAACAACAAAAGAAACAAAAAATAAGCCTTACAGTGAATATTGTTTCAAACGAATATTTGATTAAAATTATTGACATAATAGTCCCAAATTCCGAGAAAAGTACGATCATTCCCTTCATTCTTCTTAATTTCATTCCTATAAGTCTAATTCTTATATATCGCTGAATAAAAGGCAGACAAAAAAAAACAACTCGATCAATACGACGTAGAAAGAAACCGACAAACGTAGTTACCAAATCTCCAGCATATTTCACTTGAAAAAAAAAGATCAAAGTCAAAATGAAATAAATAGATATATAATAATAATATATAAATAATAATAATATAATAACAATGATCATATAATATATATGTAATAATAATATATAATATAATATATGAATAATATCAATATGAAATTAATAAAACCCTATATAGTAATGGACAGCGTGAAATAAATACATTGTAGTCTAACGACGAGAACGCTAACCTCGTTCATAAGCTGGTTACATAATGCATTGAAAGCTTTCGGCCGATTTAGTGTTATGAGGGCGACGTTTTTCTTTGCGCCAACCTTTTCGACTTTAATCATTTCTGGAGCTGAAATTCAAAAAATAACTGTATAGTAATTAGTGTGTAATAGATATGCTTACCGGACGAACTGGCAGCAACTTGCATAACGCTTGGTCGTATAATTCTGCACTGTGTGGAAGCAAGCAAAGAAGAGAATTTCAACATGATGGTTCGATTCTAAACGAATCGCACATTTCGTTGCACAAACGATGAGATAAGGCATCACTAGCACGATAACCCGGTCGTTGCTTTCTTACAATAAACGTGCTTTGATTCTTATGATCAATCGATTTTATACGGCACACAACTTCTAGCTCTAGAATAATTAAGCAGAATAAGTAATTATAAACTTGTCAGCAAATAAAATAGTGACTATATTTGTATGTAAAACTGATTTTACTCCAAAACGATTTGGAACAAATGAGAAGGATTCAGAATTCCACGCTTCACTAACAACGACTATAGTTTAACTTAAATCGTATGCTTCAACACTTCACATCTTATTTGAGCAAAATGCTTGGTCGCGTAGGCTAATTTTGCTCAACATTTGTTGTAAATTTTTAATAATGTCATATTGAACAGTACCCTGAACAGTTCTTTCTCCTTACTTCTTCTTACCAGCAAATTATAAAGACCGTTTCATTCACATTGCCGTAATGTTACGCTGGAATTCTACGATACCAAACCTGTGCATATGGTGAAAACATGCCGATTTCGTGCCAACCGACAGATTGCTTCAAGTCGAACAACATCACATAGAGAAGCGCATATCACACCACTCAAAAGTTCGGATAACATACATAATACTAATGTTACGATGACAAATGAATCAAAGCTTCTTTACCAATACGTCCTAAGACTCCTGAATCTATCTCATTCAGGGACAACTTCGCAATCTTCCCTACGTTGTCCAAAACAGTTGAAATGGAAATTTTTCGTCTTTCACAAATTCTGATATGAGTTAAAATACATTTAAATAATCCTAATCATTAGATCTACTTGTTAGTTGATACGATCTTTGTAAAAGAGGACCAAAGACCAATGAATAGAAGTGTAATCAGAATTATTATGCGATGTATTTTCTATTGAGATAAGAATATCGTATTCACATCGATCAACAACGGTCAACAATGATCTATATTTTCCTAAAGTTTCTTTTATTCTAAATGAATAGTGGTTAAACATTTGAAATAGCTGATGAACATGTAGCGCTGTATGATTTACGAAAGTGCAGATTTTCCACTCAACTCGACGTCACTTGTTAGTTACCGATCTAAGCGAAGGTCATGAGTAGGACTTGGTTTACTTGAGAAATTGTTAGTACCACAATATTTCAGGATTTCGTGATGTGGGTGTGTTACGGGCTAACTGATGTTACTTGTACATGGTACTAGTACATACTTTTACAGTACTAC
>KN716151.1:194013-209715 GCA_000816705.1 Dictyocaulus viviparus | reverse complement strand
CGATCTATAATTTTCTAAAGTTTCTTTTATTCTAAATGAATAGTGGTTAAACATTTGAAATAGCTGATGGACATGTAGCGCGGTATGATTTACGAAAGTGCAGATTTTCCACTCAACTCGACGTCACTTGTTAGTTACTGGTCTAAGCGAAGGTCATGAGTAGGACTTGGTTTACTTGAAAAATTGTTAGTACCACAATATTTCAGGATTTCGTGATGTGGGTGTGTTACGGGGTAACTGATGTTACTTGTACATGGTACTAGTACATACTTTTACAGTACTACTAGTACTTACCATATTTTTAGTTGTACTAAATAATTACATGCTAGTTCTTCTTAATATGAATGCGGCAAATCTGTTTTAAATGAGTATCTTGTCGTTATTTGAAAGGAAAATGATGTAAGATATAAGCGATTGTAGAAAGGTTATCTTAATTAAGTAATTATAACAGATAATGTAGTTTTCACCCATTTCTGTTAATTATTATGTCTTCGCAATTTCTTTTCACTATTATAAAAGTATTTGAAAACGTTTCATTTCACAAAATGTAGATTTCTAGTTGTATATTTCCAGTATTTTATTCTTGTTTATTTCCTATATTTTCTTGTTTTCTATATTGATTAAAGATAGTTTCCTATTTAAAATCAATTTATTTGTCAGTATTTTTCTATACTAACATTTTATTATGTATGTTTCTTCAAAATAACATCTTGTAATAGAATCCAGTGCTAATTTTTACGCATACGCATGATTCCCTCGTTGTTTCTTGTTAGATAGTATCTTGTTGTGCTACTATTATTTAGGTTGTAGGTCATGCCTCGATGGAGTCCAATGTTTCGTGAGGAAGTTTGTGTTGTGTCGATGTTACTGAGAAGGTGTTCCACTGCAGCGAATTCGGCTACTGTCTATCGACCACCGTATTATCGAAAACCGCATAAGCACCATGAGCCAAGGCATATGCTTGAGGAAGAGTTCCCGGCGAGTTACTCACTTCATAGGTTTTTTGCGGCGATCATAGTTTATGTGGATTCATTAGCTTTTCTTCTAGAGTTACAGCAAAGTTCCATCACAATGACTAACAATCACAACCTTAATTTCAACTATACAAAACAGAGCATTGTTTTATTTTATTTTACTTTTTCATCATCCATGATGGTCTGCTAGAAAGATCTGGTTTATTTATCTCAATATGGTATTACGAAATGGAGAACCTAAAAGGTCCGAAATAGAAAATCTTTTCGCAACAGTTATGTAGATATTAGAAATTAAGGATGGATATTCTTATGTTTGGAGGCAATGAGCTGTCTCTGCGTTTCATATTGAAACTATTATTTCTTATAATACAATCACTTTGTTCAATCTTTTTGCTATAAAAACAAGAAATACTAGAATTAAACGTTAGGTTATTTGGCTTTTGCTTTTATTGTTGTGGTAAAAGTTATTTTCTTATCTAGTGTATCTAGTATATTATTGGTCAGCTTTCTTTTTATTGGCAAAACTTAGTCTACATTTCTCGTGTTCGAAAGTTTAAAACCGAATGATCAGTTACATAAGCTGTTTGTTGAAGCTGTGTTTATAAAAAACCGCATAAATATGTACTAGATGAGAGTGGCGCGTTGGTGGTGCTATAGTGATATACAGACCCAAATCGGGTTCGCGGTCACCCTACTGGCTTACCAAGACCGTCATCGTTTCGTGGTTGGTAGACTGGTACCAGTAAAATTTAGCACGATAAACAGCAATAAATTGGTTAAGTGGTTAGCTCAAGTGATTGCCCAAAGTTCCCCTTTTTTTCGTAAGCTGAAGACTCTCTACGATTCGTAGTGTTTAAGTCTATTGTTGTTCTGTACCGATTACCAAGTAGCTTTTCGTGAAAATGGATGCAACGATATTTGTTCTAAAGCTAAATAAATACAAGTAGACTTGGTTATCACAAGAAATTTTCAGTGCTGGTTGTTTTCTCTCAACTAGTTTGCTTGTCTAACTTGACATAAAGTTGGCAACCATATCTTACTCCTAGCTTGTAGACATACAAAACACATAATAGACGACGAGTAATTTCTAAATACTTTTAAATTCGATACAGTTTGTGGGTGGCGATATGGCCCTATACATAATGCTATTCAATTCTGTTGTCTAGGGTAGAAAGAATTTTTTAATGCCTTCTTTGTTTGTAATGCTTACTATTTTTTTATTACAACCGAACACATGAAATTCAGTATTTTTGATATTTCGAATACTTTTACACTCCGCAGAATTAAGACAGAGAAGAAAATATAGAAAAACAAATTCATAATTTAGAATGTACGCAGCGTCGCGAATAGCTAGCTAACCCATTTGATTGGAAGATCTGTGTAAAATTATTATGCATATTAATATTTCATTTAGCTTTTCATCTTTATTCCGACGAAATAATCTGTTGCTTCAAAATTGGAACTTTGGCTATAGCTGTGAAAAATATCAATAAAATTTCTTGTAGGTTTCTGAAAGCTTAAGGGTTGATTATTTTGAAAGTGCAACATAGCATTTTATTCATCTATCGTTAGCAGTTTGCTGTTTCCAAGATTTACTCTCATCAACTTTTATAAATCTTCGTTAACTTTTTGATTGTAGAATGCGGGTGATGTGTCTGGTGCTGGTGTTCGTCTTTTCGATTACTACAAAACCGCTGAACTCGTCAATCAGTTTCCGACAATCAAAGAGAAAATTGACTTTGTAAGTCCTTATGAACGGCCATGGACGAAGGCAGAGAAGACTTGGCGGAGGTAGGCAATGAAATCCATTTTCTTGCAATTTGGATCAATTGAGTAATGATTTTTAGGGCTTGGCATCCATCTCTAATGTCTACACGCAAAGCTTGGGCTCTTCCTTTGGTTCCCAAATACTTCGATTGTATGAAATACTATCAATACATTACAAAGACTCGCATTGTGGAATCCTCCCTTGACAGCTACTATGCTGGTCTCAACCCTCCTATTGCTAGCTATGAGGTGTGAAGTTACTAGATCTCTTCATTAATTACTCATTTTTTTAACGTGGAAATCTAACGATCTTTTATTTTTTATGGATGTTTCTTTCAGAAAGCCGCGCAGGAATCTCTATTTGCAATATTGTCGTCAGATCGTTTTGAAACGGAAGACGAAAGAGTTTCCGCTATTTTGGCTGCTCTTGTAGATGATGCTATATATAGTGTAGTTCACAATGTTCCTCGCTTTGGTGATTGCAGGGTGCTACTTTCTTTGTTTAGATTTGTAATTACTCATAGATATTTGTTATGCTAATTTTCATCGTAACCAGATTGCATACGATGTTCAAAGCGAGTCGTTTTGGATTCGCTCAGGCTTCATGTTTCTGTATGATACAAAACCGATTGGTAGTGACACTGTAGTCAGGAATTTACGCACTGCTACTAAGTTCACTGGAGATGATAGGTAGCAATCATCTTATCGTTCGAGAAATCATTGTAGAACCACTTATCATTGAAAGACTATATTTATATATTGATGCTAGAGACTTACATAGAAATCAAGTTTGCAGGCGTAAGTTGGGAGAATTGGCATTTGTTTCCCGTGACCGCCTTGCTGTCCAGATGAGAACACGAGAACCTCTGTCTCCTTTACATTCGTTAGAAAGTGAAGAAGCCACTCGGCCACTGTTTCCTGAAGAAGTTGACGTCACTAACGATGTTTTATTTCCTCCCAAAGTAATTCCCATTTATATATTCTCGTGTTTTTCCAATTATATTTCATTGAGTGTAAAAATTTAGCTATTTCAATTCTGCAATAATGAAGTAAGTGCATTTCAATCATATTTTCAGCAGGGTGGGATTCTAGCCTAGCGGTGTTCATTTTCATCGTGTCATATCATTTTGTATCTTTGCATGTTCTTGAAATATATAAATTCAATACAATATTTATATGATATATGTGATCAAAATGATTCTAATTCCAGGTCATGAACTTATGGCCTGATGAAAACCCTCTGTGGCAGTGTCCAGGATACTTCGTCGAATCTGGTAAATGTACTGTTAATTATTTACAATTTGTGTAGTCATATCCACTTTACCGGTCAACGTCAAAATTGTATCTTTTTTTAGAAGAAACCCACGTGGTTGGTCGTGTAGGAGCTAAATCATTATATTGGCTGGACGAACAGTGCAAGTACTGGGATGCTCCTCCGGAAGAGAGTTGGCAAATGTGGGAAGAGTCAGCGAAAGCACAAGCCGTAGCATCCCTTTTTACGACACTTTGTGCACAAGCACACACAGCTGGTATCGTTAATTTCTGTTGTTTTTCCTCTTCTATCATAAATGTAACTCATGCTTTGTTTTAATTAGTTTCAACTTATTAGGTTTCACTCAATACACCGATATAACGCGTCCTTTTACTTCCCAACTTATATTGTCAAATGGGGTCTACTTTATGTTTGCAGTTGGGCAACTCAATACTATCGCAATTAATATTGAATGCGATGGTAAGCTTGTCACAATTGTTGGAAGTTGCATGATATTCTTTCTACCCGATAACAATTGATTTAAAGTAACATGTGGAAGTTTTCAGGTTTTGAAAACCCAAAAACAAATCTGTGTCAATTGGAAAATCCTATCAAGTTATATGACGACTTCAGGGATGGTGTATTCTACCATTATACATCTGAAGGAAAAAAAACTGGTCTCAATCCTAAAGTACTATTGAGAATCCTGCAAATGTTATTACGGGATTAATTTATATTATTCGTCTACCGCTTGTATGTATAATATTTTCATATTTTCAGTGATGCTTATTGTGAGCTATTCTTTTCAAAGATTTTATTGTATTCCTTTATGTCGATTTGTCTCTGAAATTATTTTTTCTTCGTTTTGTTGTTAAAATGTTGTTAATTTCTTAATGTTATGCTGCATAATAAGTTGCTCGCAAAATAAGTCTAATGTTATATCTATGACATCAAATTATTACGCTTACAAAGTTATCTAGATTTTCTGAATCATATTTTAGGTGATTTTTCTCAGTTTAGATATGACAGGAGCGTGATGACGTGGGAAACAGTGACACTTTGCAGCAATGCGTTTCTGGCTTCATGGTGTCATTCATTATTGGCCATTATTTTTATTGCTGAGTACTCTATTGCTAAATGAATATCTAATTTATTTTATCAAAATTGGGTTGTACTGTGAATGGCCGAATGATGGTTTCTAGTGAGTTTTGAGCAACTTGGAGTGTTAAATGTAAATGTTGGCGAAAAAAAATGAGTCAAATAAAGAGCTTATGTTTTTCAGCTTTTCTGATCAAATCCGGGTAATTTTTATCGCTGACACTCATTTACTGGGTGAAATAAATGGTCATTGGTTTGATAAGTTGAGGAGGTATGTTATTTCATAACATCATGGTGAGACGCATACAGGATTGCGGAATTTTACTTAAATCTTTATTTTTTGCTTTAAATCTTTGTTCTTACCCTTTCACACTTTAGTTTCTTCTTCAATTCTTATTATAGAGAATGGCAAATGTATCGGTCGTATAAATCAGCTGTCTATATGCTATCTCCTGATGCAGTTTTCTTCTTAGGTTTTTTAGAATGTTTATATCAATATATTGTATAATTATTTGTTTTGATTAGATATTTGTCAGATCTACAGGTGATCTTATGGATGAAGGACAGTGGGGTGATTCAAGCACATTTGCTAGATATGCTGATCGCTTTGAATCTTTATTTAGTACGTCATCAAATGAACCAGAAGTCCATGTATTAGCTGGGAATCATGATCTCGGATTTCATTACGCGTGAGCAGTTGCAGTCGTCTTTTTCTAATTATAGATATATTATACTTGAAAGTTAGTTTTAGTATATCGCCGTATCGGGTAAAATGGTTTCAAGAAAGGTTCAATCGTACGGTAGTCGACACAGTGAATATAAAAGGTATTGTATTTACGCTTTAAAAATTTTTACGGGAATAAGAATTATTGTGTTCAATTTCTGGATAATTTTAGGACATCACTTTATTCTTGTAACATCTATGGCCTTACATGGTGACGGATGTCGCTTCTGTTATGAAGCTGAAGTAGAGTTAGAGAAATTAGCGGTTGAGTTGAATTGTTCGATACAAAAACAATGTCATTCCAATATTTCGAGTCGATTTCTACCTTTTCGTAGGCCGATTCTTCTCCAGCATTTTCCGTTGTTCAGGTTAATTTCTTTTATTTATGTCTTTTCTGTGAAAAAATAAACTTATTCAGAATTTTACCCACGTATCGTTATCGCGTATGCTTATTTTCTTTATTGCTAAGTGCCATCACTTTTAAATATTGAACATAACAGCACTAACGTTATTAGCCAAGTATATCCAATTTACTCACTGGAAATTCTTCAGAAATCATGGTAGAGTTTTTTTAATATTGTTGTATGAAGTTTTCGAAAGTATCTCAATAACTTTATGGTCTCAATCATGAAAGTGGTTTCTAGTTGAACAAAAAACATATAAGCTTCAAAAACCTAAAAACATACATATAGGATTGCATCCTACCAAGACCATGGAGGGTTTTCCTTTGTACTTTTGGAACTATCAAATAGCAAGTTTGTATTGTAAATTATTTCATTTAGACCAAACGATAATGAATGCTTACGTGACGATGATTTTGATTATGACGACAAAACCAGGAATGAGATCTACCGTTCTGGCTGGGAGGCCTTGTCCCAGGAGTCTACCCTATTTCTGATTCATAAACTCCAACCACGAGCAGTCTTCAATGGTCATACTCACAGAGGGTGTAAGAAAAGGTCCATTCTGATTGGCGATATTTAAGACTTGTTAATTTTCAAACGTTTTTATTTGAATGTCAGGTGGATAAAACCAATAGAATTTTGGGAATATACTGTGAATTCTTTTTCTTGGCGTAATGGAAATCGTCCCAGTTTTCTAATGGCTACAATAACTAGAGAAAATGTAAGTAACTAAAGGCAAAATTATCACTCGTTTCATTGTGGCCTAACTCATTGCTTTTTACAGGTTACAGTTGGAGTTTGTCATTTGCCTTGTGAATCAACTGTGCTATATATTTACGCTATCACTGCTGTTACGTTAGTTTTTTGGATGTTGAATCGTGCTCACACGCATTATCTACGGATGTCAAACAAATTTCGACATAAATTATGGACAAATAGAGAGACTAAGTTACGTTGATTCATACTTTATTCTATACTGCTTAAATGATGATTGAAGAGCTTTCAAGTGCTTTTTAGTTCTGAAATACTTTTCATGAGCAATTAAGCGATGCTTAATTGAGATATTTTCATGAAAATTCAACTATTTTGTTCATTTATTCACATAAACAGCAAAGTTGCCTCACGTGTTTTATTTGATTTTAATCGCATGCTGTTTGTAATTGTAAGAAATGAAGCATCATTTTTGCTAAATGCTTCATAATGCCGTTAATACTCCGATTGGCTCAAAGAATGAAAAAAACTTAAATGTTTTCTCTCGTTTCTTCCAACTTCCAATACATTGTTTTTTTATGGTTTCGCCCGTTTATTGATTGAATGTGTGCACGTATTTTTTTTTGCAATTTTCCCAAGTACTTTGTGGGATTGAGTTTTCATTGTGCAAAATGTATATGATAGATAGGTGTTCAATCAGATTGATAAAGTTCTTATTTGTATTGAAATTTATGTAGCTTTAAATTTTGAAGGTGAAAGTGTTGCAGTAACGAAAGAACTGACAGGTCTTTTATAAAATGAATATTCACCAGAGCTTAAAAGAAGATACAAACGACTTGAGGAGCACACAAGAGTTGTAACAGAGGACTTTTCTGACGGTTACAGAGTATCACGTCAAAATTGGGCAATTAAACCTTAATTTAAACAATACATCAAGATTATAACAGCGATAAATCAATAACATATATAATAGGATCATCATAGAGAATTCATGAGACGATTAATCATACAATGAGATTACATCTGTTAGCTAGAGAAATGGTAGGATGAATGATACATCAAGATTAACAACAGAAATATATCATGAACTAATACATTGAAATTATTATGGACAATTAGATGAGACTTGTCATACAGTAAGACAACAACAACCCAGTTTAATAGTAAAGGCAATCGGAGGTTGTGTTAGAGGTTATAAGTGAAGAGTACGGAAGAGATGCTTATCGTAATTGCTTGGAAGGTGGCGAAGATTTCGAAATGTTGAAATGATGTACTTTTCTGTGCATCAGCCAGTAGATTTCTGATGTCGATATCAGAAAATAATCGACTTCTCGGGATCCTAATAACCTTTTGAAGCATACATAAATATGAATTGTGAATTTGAAAGAAGATTTCTTTAGACTGTCCAATAATACCAATGGCTGCTCAATAAGAAATGTATAAGTAGATAGAGAAGACTCAATATTTATTTAGGACCTCTATGAGACCGTCGATGATGTGGTGAAAAAGACAGTGGATGTGAAGCGTACCATCGTGAGAAAAAAAGTTCTTTAATTAGAACCGTAAAAATGAAGTAGATGACCAAAAATGACTATAGGATCATTGTTCGATATAAATAGTGCAAAGAAGAAATCAGAACTGAATATGAAAGCTTCATTGAAAGGTAAGATAAGATAACAAGATAATTGTTGGCGTTGATCAATCCCTTGTGGTGGGATGCGCCCACGCATTCATGTTCAACGGATATCGTGGAGGTGGTTGAATGCGTGCCTGGTCTATACATGACTTGAGCTGACCACTCTTCACCAAGTCAGTGCCAGTTATCTTATCCACGTTCCTCTGGTACCAGTTTACCGACCCCGGATGGATGGCGGACTTGGTAGGCCTGGGGGGCGACCGGAAACTGATTGGGCCGGCGTGTCACTGCGGCACCTCCACCACTGAGCCCTCTTTATATGAAGTTACTTGTCACAAATGTGATCCATGTTTTACTATGATTCATACTGGCCTATGGAGGACGACTGGAACCGTGATACGCCGTTAATTCTAGCATCCACTGACTTTTGGTCAAAGGCAAGAACAAAAACTACAGGGATAGAAGAAGAATCTACTGGCGATACACGCAATTATTACACCCACCAGCACCAATCGATCGACGGTATACCCTATGATCGGATGCTCGGTTACAGACGGAAGTCTGTAAATCTCTGAAACCTCCTTCAGCGAGGCATCCTGGTCCAGCTGCCTACTTATGGCAGATATGCGCCGTATTTCATGCCATTATGTTACAAACAGTTAACATTGAACTGTAGGAAAGAAATTTTCTCATTTCGAATCACCTCAACTAACACGAGAATAATTAGTCGTATATAAGCCTCGCCTGTTCACACTATAGCACTACTCTTTCGAATTAATAATAGCAAAAAAAAGCTCTACTTTATTGTTTAATCAATACTATGTCAATAATAACTAAATACATCAACGCATAATCCGGTAGGTCACACAGTTTACAAGGTCGTGAAATGTCATTGACAAGACAAATCGATTAATTTGAGTTTTCCTCTTCTTTTTTCCTCTCATCAGCATTTCAATAGTATGATATTTGCTTTCCATTAGTCGAAACTCAGAGCAGTATCGGAGTGAGTGCAATTTTTACTTAATAGAGATAAATATGAATGGACGTCGATAAGAAATACTCTACCAAGCTGCACCAATTCCTTACCAATCAGACCCGTTTATTTCTGGATCACCTGAACTATCATCGATCGTCGGCAATGTTGGGCAGGTACCAATTAATCTTCCATTTTTCCCTATAGTGCGCAAAGGTAGTCAAATGGGTTTTTTTTCGCTCTAGGGATTGGCTAAGAATCAGGCTCTCTTTCTATAGACTTTGTTAAGAGGTCTGACCATCGATCTGGTGATCTCTCTGCAATGCGTTTGATGTCCAGTAGGATCCAATCATTTACAGCTTTTGTCCACCGGTCATCATTCATGCGCATCACTTGTATGGCTCACCTAGTGAAGATGCTGGACCGTCATATTCCTAGTCGATGTTGTCATAGAGATCGTCCATACCTAGCCAAAATCTAATTCAAGCTGCTCATCCTTCTTCTTCCTAATGACTTTTTCATGTTGCTCGTTGTGCTCATTACTCGTTGCTTTTACTAAAGCACTCGTACCTCGTCACCTCCGTTGTTGAAGAACCATCCAGCTCGTTATGTTCTATGACGTTATATGAAATTTTTATGAAACGGGCTTTCGTAGTATTTAGCGGAACTCCAAACTTTTTCTCATTCTTAACAAATTATCCATACACAATCAAAATTGCAGCAGAAGGAAATTTTATCTGATGAAATGAGGTTCCGAATGGTTGATTCAATTGTCGTGGCTTGTAGGTGTTCATCGGACGTGAATATATCACACGGAAACTAAACTGAGAGCAAACCTTCCAAGAACGTCAAGGCTTGGAGGTTTCATTGTAATAAAATAACAATTTGACATATTTTTCCAATCCATTTCGACCGATGATGGGTTATAATGGGAACAATGTCTAGCAGTACTTTTAAAGAAGATTAGCTATGCGAGTGATTGATTACTGATCGTTTCGTTATGTAATGATGACGTCAGTACGAAGACTAGTTTTGTTTATCAGAAAATCAATATTAAATACAACCACTAAATAAACAACACATAACTGCTTACAAAAATAAAACCCTTAAATGTAAAGCACAGGTCAGTAATAAACAGAAAAGTTGGGAAAGATTAAAAAAAAAAATAGAAACGCAGTGTACGGAATCTAAGATGGATGATTTTTAAATAATCGATTGAAGGAAATCCGATTGATGACGCCTTCCGTCCACTGTTTGACGGAGTTCGAGTTGTTGCGCTTTTTCGATTTCAAAGCGTTTTGATGTATTCGATTTAGTAACGCCCTCCTGTAGACGTTGATTGAACGACACGACACCAGTGATGGATGATGTTGAAGACGTTTATTTCTGATATATGAAATCTTCCTAGCTTCTGCCTTCAATCCCATCGCCGGTGTTCGTCTTAGTGTTGCCTAAAACAGAAGCTTCAACAGATTTTATTAAGTACAACGATTATCCTGAATGTAACAAGTCTGTGACTGATCGGTGTCTTGGTTAGGTGACATGCCTTTAGCTAAAGGAGGTGCATAAGAATCAGGGCTCAAGTCATTTATAAAATTTGCTTGTGGTAAAAGAGATTAAAATGTGTGCAACATATTGACATAGTGTATTAATACTAATATCATTCCAAAAATATACAAATAAAACAGTTAATTTGATCTTAGGTCAAACCTCCATATTGGACGATTGAAACTTTCTATGCGGCACCTCAGCAGCTTCACTGCCGACCATTTTAAACCTCACTTCAGAAGTTTCATTGTCGACTACGCTAGACAGCACTTCAAGAGCCTCAACATCGCCCATTTTCTCAGATAACAAGTATAAATCTGAAATATTTTCTAATAAATAATAAATATAAATTCTCGAAATGTACAGCAATAAGGAATTTTTTTCCAGTGAAGAACACGAGCGACATAGAAGCGCATAAAAAAACTCGAACATGAGGTGTTAGTTAAACAGTTAAGGAGGTAGTAAATAAGAAGGAAATATATGATAAATATGATAGATTAAATAATAAATACATGAATAGAAATGAAAAATTTAGGAGATTTTTAAGTGAGGTAGATTTTAGATAAGAGGATGGCGCAAGACTGATCTCTTGGTGGGAGGAGTTATGGGCAAATCCACATGACCTCATTTGGATTTGTCGCACTTAGATAACATGCCCTAAGGATGTGGCCTTTCTCTTTCATAACTGTTTACGATGATCACCAACGTTATGCTAAATTTTCGGCAAACCTTTGAACTTTCTTCCGATACTTGTCATAATTATCAAGCAGCAAAATTTACTTGACTTTTTTTAGCTATGATATACAGCTGACATAATGAGGAACATAAAGATGTTTGAGGATATTTTTTGATGACGAGGTTGTGCTTATCAGTGAAAGTCGATAGTGTCGTTGTGACCTCTAAGACACAGCATTAGACAAAAAAAGTAAGTTTGGCAAATAATAAAAGTATAAAATATAAAACTATTGAGAATGTAGTGAAGCGAACCTTTACAACACCACGATCCAAGTATCGGAAGAACATGGGCGATATTAAAATAAGATTAAGATTACTGAGTTCACATCAAAGCCTCTTGAAGCTAAGTGTTTCGCATATCAATCGAGTGAGAAAGGGTAGCTAAGGTTTCTGATCTACGTCAGTGAAAAAAAGATTAGAGACGCAACTGCACACTCTAAAGGGCTGATCAAAAGATTGGATGAGTTGGACACATGAAGCGTATGGCTGATGACCGGTACAGCAACTTTTTTTTCGAAGATTCACAGCTATATTCCTCTTCTTTTCACTTTCCCTCCTGCATGACATTACTATTCGACATAGTACTTATAGGGAAAATATCATAATTAGGTTCGATTACTGCAGTTGGCTTGTAGTTCTTTATATTGCGACTGGTACGAGGACTGTAATTAGTTTCCAGTGAAGCAGTATCGTCGTACCGTTGATGGAGGTAGCTGTATTTTTCTCTTTGGAGTCGATGAATGAATCACACATATATTTTCTATCATCGATTTGAACTGCTCTATAACATAAGGGATTCTTTCCGTCACTCCGTCACTCCCAAAATCTCCCTATGTGATTATAATGAGCATTATAGCGTACGGCTTTTGTAAGAGCTCATTGATTTCTTAAACCACTCAATTGATAATGAAAATTTTCCTGATAAAGTATAACTATAGTGATTTCGCTGAATTTTCACCAGCTTCAAAGATCAGTATCAAAAAAGGAGATGTAAAATGACAGTTTTCCAACATTCCGGATCCTCTATATCCTCTACCTCGATCACTCCTTATATAAACAGTTACGGTTATATCTTTTTCCGTATTCATCAGCCATAACCTCAAACACATTCTCTTCATATCACTACTATTCGACTAATTGCTGTTACCCTATTGTGCAGTCTCATGAATTGTCCTCATCGTATTAATTTTTAATATATTACTATAACTATATCGGATCCGAAGATTTTGCTCTACGACCACTTGATGCTCCTTTTATAGTAAGTGGGTAGTGTAATGGATCGGTACGGCAGACCGGTTATCCGTAAGTAACGGGTTCAAATCCAACTTGAGGTCCCGAGGTTTGCCGCCAACTCAGTAGAAAACTAACAGAATAATGTTTATTTTATTATTAAGAAAAGATTTTTTATATTAGAAAAAGTCCTTCGAATAAGTAAATAAAAGAAAGTGGCATGATTATTTCGGAATTATCTAAAACCCTCGTTAATAGTGCTATCATCACTCCATACAAGAACCAAAGCCAAACTCTGTAAGGATAAGATGAAAAAGATGAGATGCAATTAACAAAGTATACATGAAAACATCATCATAGTAGCAACATCACGTACGATTGCAGATACGTATTGATTAAATCGCTGCTGCAATCAATATTCAACACAACAACCTGCAGCGATTCCACAATAATCATAAAAAATTTGCTTTATTATCAGTAATACTATTTTAAATAAACATTAAAGATCACTTGATGAAGTAAATTGTGAATCCACACTTCTAAACAGTATAGCTTTTTGGTGAAGCATCGTTCTGAATGACCAGAGTGAGCCGCTTAACAATTCAAGGGCGAAATATAGTCTGAATGATTCCTTCAGAATCGCATACATCGTGTTCCTCGTCCTGAGTCGACGTGGCAATCAGTGATTCAGCGTGCTTCTTTTGGAGATGAATATCAGAGTAGAGACTGAGTGGTATTCAACTGAAATCATTACGACCTAAGAAATTAGTGATTGAAAAAATTCGAACTCATTTTAGTGCAGATGAATTGAGGAGCCACAAGAAGGATCGCCAACCTACCGTGGGGCATTGCTAATGAATTGTGACTATTCTATTCGTTATCGCCAAGACTCCACACTCGTTGCCACGTTATCATTCTTCTTCTCGTTTTGACTTGAGGTATGGTGGGTGATTAATTCGATAACTTCACTAACACTGTCAAGCCAGCTCTTTCTCGTTTCAGAAGCCCAATTTTTTGCGTACTGTAATTCCTCATATTTTGTTCACCTCAGATAATTTTCTCCATGTTCATAATAGATTTACAAAATTGATAGAGCTAAAGACACTCTCAATCTTAGTGATTTTAGTCGAAATATTCTTTAGAACATCGGATATACAAAATTGTAAAAAAAAGTGACTGACAGTAAATAGAATTAGTGTGGGATGGAGATCACAACGACTTTAATCACATCAATTGATATGCACAACATTGCCATCAGGAAATATCCTCAAATAACCTTATGGTCCTCATAATGTCAGCTCTATTTCATAACTAAAAGAAACAAATAAATGTTTTTCACTATATGATAATGGAGAAAACTTCAAAAGAAAGTTCAAAGGAATGCCGAAAATTTAGCGTAACGTTGAATGAACCTCGTAAGCTGTTGTTGGCAAGAATGTTTACATCTTTAGGGTATGTTACCTATGTGGGATAAATCCGAATGAGGTCATAAAGGCTTGCCCATCACTCCTCCCACCTAGAGATTATTCTTGCGTCTTTCTGTCATCCGAACTCCACCTTAGCCGAACGTCTGTTCAACTGTTTTTTATTCCTATTCACTTATTCATTAGTTATTTCCTTGTAATTCTTGTCTGTTCATTTACTAGTAATATTGTGTTTATTTCCTATTAATATTATTCATGCTATATCTATTCATGTTATGTTTATTAGTTATTATCCTTTAACTTATTACCTCGTTGTCTCTTTAACTAGGCACTCATGCCTGAGTTCCATATGTTTCTCATTAATGTTGACGTTCATTTGTCATGCGTTTCTATTGAGTACGTGTTTTTCCCTCAAAAACTTTCTCATTGCTGTTGAATTCAAGAATATTTTAGATTTACACTTGCTTATTTGAAAAAATGGTCGATGGTGAAACTGCTGAAGTACCGATCGAAAAGGTCCAAACAACCAACACTGAGGTACCGATCAGAGAGTTCCAGTCAACCAATATGGAGGTATGTTCTAGTATTAATTTTGTTGTTTCATTTGTACATTTTCAACTGACATTAGTCATACATTGTATATGGACTTGTTGTATTCTTGCATTTATTCCCTCAGGCAAATTAGAAGAATGATTTGGTTATTTATACAAGTACTCTTCATCTAATGAAAGGCATGTCACTCAATCTAGCCTCTAATGGGTCACATACCTGTCATGTCTAACAGATTCGTAGTAGCTCAGAGAATATTTATTTGCAACATTTTTGACTCGAAATGAATACGAATTTATTGGTGTACATACCTCACATAACGTCCTACATATTTAAATGCAGCTATTTTTCGTATTTTAGGCGACATTAAGACGAACACCAGCGATGGGATTGAAGGCAGAAGCTCGAAAGATTTCATATATCCGAAATAAACGTCTTCAATATCATCCATCATCGGTGTCGTGTCGTTCGATCAACGTCTACAGAAGGACGTTACTAAATCGAATACATCAAAACGCTTTGAAATCGAAAAAGCGCAACAACTCGAACTCCGTCAAACAGTGGACGGAAGGCGTCATCAATCGAATTACCTTCAATCGATTATTCAAAAATCATTCCTCATAAGTCTTATTCATATACTGTATTTCTACAACGGTTTTTTTTTTGCTTTAATTCAA
>KN716151.1:127707-189909 GCA_000816705.1 Dictyocaulus viviparus | reverse complement strand
CGGTCCGGCGTATCCCTATGTCCCCTCCACCTCTACTGGATTCCACACTCTCATTTTTCTATGAGTGAATATAATAAAAAATATCGCAAAATAGTTCTACAAATGCTTAGTAGTTGATGAAAATTTTGGTTTAAGCCTACGACGGTTGAATGATGGCGATCGATTTCAGTAGTTTTCAATATAGATTTTTGTTGAACAATTGCTGTTTTCATGAGATCCGTTGCTTTTCCCTCTCATCCTCCTCACACTGTACAAATTCACGGATATCCGTAACAAAAAATGGAAAGCTTCAGCAACGTCAGATTTTTCAAAAAATCAGATTTTTCCATTTTTCACCTCAAACGTTTTCACATTTTGTTAATCTTCAATTTCTTTAAATCAATACTCTTTAATATTTGAACTTTGAACTTTTTGATCGAAATCGATTTTTCAAAGAATTTTTTTCCTAGTATAACAATTATATGTTTTTAAACATTTGTTTATCTATAAATCCTTATTTTTTCTCTCGTCATCCCATTATCACTCATGTACTATCGATTTATCGATCGATTTCTATGAATCAGTTTTTTTTTCACATATATATTTTAGTATTGAATCATTTTAAAAAGTAAAATCTATTTGATACTTCCAAATTTAAGCCCTTAACTAATTAATTAAAAATTGAATAATGCTAAATCAATAAGCGTTGCTAATAAAGCTTATAGAAGGAGTAATTATTTGAGGGAAACAGTTACAACCTCATTACATTTATTTTACTACCCTCATTCAGTATTATATTTACTATTTTTCCTCAAAATACTTTCTAATCATCATTTATTGAATAGATCCATGACCATCAATAAGCTTTTTAATCGTTCAAGTCACGTGTTTACTGACAATCCCATCCTCCTCCATCCCTCCCCCACCTTTTAACTCACACAAGTCATTAAGAATACTAAAATTAATCTGAAATTTCGGTGACACCTCAAAAGCTCCTTTTATTCTGGTTTTTAAGTAAAAAAATGAGAAATACAATAAATTCCCTTAGTTTCATCTTTTACTTTAATTTTTTTTTAAACTCATTTCTTTTATTTCATTGGCTTCAGTTAACCTCACGCTTTCCTTATTTCCTTCATTGAGAAAATTTTGCGGGGACTTTAATCAGTTAGTAATGTAAATGTAATATTAACAATAAACGTAAATATATCTTCATATTATCCAGATGACCATTTTGGCTACAGTATTGCTGAGGAAAAAGCTGTAGATTTTTGAGTTCCGATTATAGATATTATACACATCATGATCTACTTCATATATCCTAGAGCTGGAGAGTGCCTCAACTTCCTCATTCGGTGACAAATTAGATCTACAATAAAATTAAATCGCTATGTATTTCTTGTGCTATCCTCTTTTACCTCAAGAACCATTCTGTCTTATCTCTCTTAATCGCTTTTAATTTTCTAGAAAATCTGTAGCGAATCGATGTGAAATATAGCTCGTTTTCTATCATGATTGATTTTATCGACATTTTTACAGTGAGAATTTGAGCCCAAATTTTTTTCCCCCCTCAGACATATTGAGTCCAAAATCCATAGATTTTCGGATGAAGCTCTATCCTGGTTCTGACTAGAACTTTAAACTCATATTTCATGAATTAATTAAAATGTTTCTTACCAACATGATGATGCCAACATGAGTGACAATCTTAAGGCTCATTTCCTCCACATAAGATCACTTCGAAAATTTTCTATTAGCTTTTTATCCAAATAAAAAATTCCTACACGTATAAGTAAGTTATATCTACGCCTTTCTAATGTTATCGATTTGTAGATCATAAAAATTCAAATGAATAATACCATTGGATTTTTAGATCCTAATTAATGGTATAATAGAAATTTCCTCATACCATATAATATCTGTATGACGTCATGAGTACTCATCAGTATATCCTCCTCAAAATATCTTTTCTGTTGCAAGAAGACATGCTATTGCTGTAATCTTAGTTTATTAGTAAGCGATTTTTCCTCCATGATTTACTGATCTGATTTTTTTCCCTCATCTTCTAAATGACCATTTCAACCTCTGAATATTAAGTCCATTCAATTTCTGAATATTCGAATGTGGTTTCGATTTAAGCTACCGTATTTCCCATATCAATGCTCAACTATATACTCTCTAGTGATGAACAACCTCATATTGACTACCATAAGCTGTTGCTCATAACAGCTCAATATTGAAAAATAACATGCAGAATCATACAAAAAGACCATGCAACAAATGTAGCATTGCCAGTAGCTGATCATTGATGCTGTTTATTTCGCCACCGATTCGGTTTTATATTACACCGTCAGTCCATTCATTGACACCGCTGGTGAGTGAGTTGAGGTTTGTTCATTTTGAGTCGTCAGTTCTGTTTATCACTCTTATTACATCATCGTCATGTTGATGTCCATCAACTATTTTGACTATGATATCTATAGGACTTAGAAGAGAGTACATCTGACATCTGTCTCAAGTGTATCGAATATACGTCGTTGTCTTTCAATACGTCAATACGTATCATCGTATTGACAAGTTTTTCGATGGTGTATTTTATTCATAGAAGGCCGAGTTACGTAGTGAGGCGTGTCGTCGTCAGAAATGAAATATCGGCAATGTTACGTATCAGAGACGATGACGTCACGTACAAGCGCTAATCATTAATGAGAAATACATCTATCGAAAGAGAGAACTATTCGGCGTTAGATCATACATGATTTAGACTTCCTTCGGAATTCTTCCTCTTTCCCACCTCATCAAAACAAATCGTCATAATGATTTTACATAGACTCGTTTAATCCTCTCGACTTTTAATTGAATTCCATAAGATCAAACTCCTAGCTTACCTCATTGTCTTTTCTGCGACTTAAAAACATATCTGATAATTTCGATAGAGCTTGTCATTTTCACCTACCTATTGGTCTACCTCATTTTTCGTCGTTTTCTTTATGGCGATAGATCATTTGTATCGAGAGTTCTTTTCCTCTCCGCAATTACTTTCCCATCGTAGTATCAACTTTCTTGCTTGATATTCAAAAAAGAAAAATTGGAAAAACATCTGATTTCTGTTTTTTTTCTATCGATTTATTGATCACTATTATAATGATAATTTTTCCTTCGTGATCTACTAATCGTTTCTTGATCTTCAACTCTTTATAAATAAATATCAATATAAGTGTAATTTTAACTAAAAATACATTCCATTGTAGCTTTTTCCTCACGCTCCTCATTTTTTTCCTTTTGTTTCTGTTCGGCTATCAGAAAAAAAACGAGAAGTTTTCAAGCAAAAGTGATATTATCGTCCTTCTTTTTAAGCTTCAATTTGGGAAATCCGGTTATCACCTGTCACGTGAGATAACACCGACATCAGCACGGGCAACGGGTACGACGACGACGACGACGACAACGACAACGACGGCGACGGTGACGGTGACGGTGACGGTGACAACGAAAGAGACTCGATTAGTTGTCGACGCGGGTTTCTCTCGACTCGTTCAGCAGAAAGACGAGGACAATTGGTGATACACAGGTGAACCCTTCATGTTCTCTTATTATATTCTATAAGTGTCGATTTTAATCTTGATCTCTTGCTCTTTACTTACAGCTATTAAGCATTATGTTGGAGTGATAGGAAGTGTCACTAGATTGTGACAATGTCGTGACATAATGTCATAACATAACGTCTAATAGACAAAACTACATGCTATAGAATGTTGTTGATTTTTTTCAAAAGTACATCATAACACTTATTCATCATAATCGTTTCGAAATCAACATTACTATTTTTTCCTCTCCGAATCACGAGGTCTCTTCAAATAATCACTCATTATACGGGTATGAAAATCGATTAAATCGATACGATATGTTTCTTTTTCATTCCAGAAAAAAAAAATCAATATTTAAGTTTTTCTCATCGATTATATTTTGGTAAACATGGAATAGTGTCTGATTATTCAGTGATGAACTACTATCCGATTAAATTACAAAACATTTTGTGAATTCAAAATCAACAGTCCCAGTTTTATTTATCGATATATCCATAATATCAGTTTTATAAGTTGTTTACTTGTTTGTTTACATGTTTATTTCATGCTTTTATCAAGTCAAAATAACGTCTTCATCTATAATCCCTCTCGTATTTTAATACATATGAATTTTTCGTTCGTTTTTTTTCTTCTTGTCATATTCTTTATGACGTCATCAATATAATGATTATTCGATGTGTTATAAGCTTAAGTTCGATAAGTTCTTCGTCATCACGTAATCCTATCGGAAGCAATTCAAACCGGTTTCCTCGTAAACATTCACACTTTTTTTTTCTTCTCAATTTTCCTCTAATTTTTCCTATTCCATAATAATCACTATCACATAACAGCTGTTTCTAACTCGATCATATCAGTTTTCACTCTTCATCCTCATTTGTTTTTCACTTGCCAAAAACAAATAGAAAAAAACAACAGCTCTTATCAATATTAATAGTCATATAGTCACTAAACACATTTAGTATTGATCAATTTGATCTTTTTATTTGTGAGAATATCGATTTTTTCAAAACATCGTTATAAGTAAAATTCATTTAATACGAGAAAAAAAATCTGAAGAGTTGATTACATTATGCAAAGCATTTTTTTGTCGCTTTCATTTTTTAAAATCTCCTTTAAGCTCAAATGAATCTGAAATTACTTATAAAAATTCATTACCATATTTTACTAGGTGATGGATATTAGGAAAACGAGGACGTTTTGTAAAAATTACGAGGTAAAGGATTACGTTGTAATCGTGAAGAAGTTACTTTACATTGGTTCGTTCGCATTACAAGGTGTGGAATGTAGCGCAGTGGTACGAAGTGTTTTATACTGTTACGCTCAATTGATCCTCAGTTCGATTCCGCTAATCGACAAACGAAGCCTTTTTATCAGTTGCAGTTGATAGGTTAATACCTCATCACCTGTAAGGATTAGATGCCGAGACTTTGTGGAGATTGGTCATCTCGAGGTATTACACTGCTTAGACTTAAATTTTATTATCTTTGCAGATGAAGTCAAATGCCCAGTTATTTCTATACGGGTTCATTAACCTCAGAGTTTCACCTCTGGATCTAAGTGAATAAGCTAGTGAATAGCAAGAGAAGTTGTCAGCGTATTTCCGTCCATTGGAAAAATAAGTCATCATTATAAAGTGTTATTCAAAAAATCAATATGTTGATTTATGTTATAATAATCAAGCTGCTCTGTTGTTCTATAAATATGAAAATTGCCTCCATCACTCACAGCTTTTCTTCTCATGCACCTGTCAAGAGTGACAGTTGCTTTTTTTTTGTTATGTTATCCCTCAGCTACTTACCTCACCTGGTCGGGTTTTGCATTGATGAAAAATGTAATATTAGGTTCAAAATTCGTTCTTATACCTCTCCTTATCATTTTCCTAGAAAAGAACTAAAGTTTCGTCCAAAAGCAGGATAGTAAAATGAGCATGCTGGAATTGGCTATTGTCCTCATCACAATGTTTGAGGATTTTCAACATCTCCATTTTATAGGCTCACATCATTAATCCACCAAATTGTACTTTTCACTTGACTCTGTTTTTCTATAGCATAATTTACTGCTTATAAGCTCAAGCATTAGCGTAATCAATCCGGTGGGATGCGCTATGATTTGACCTCTGGATGATTGAATGCGACTCTTGTCTAAACAATGATTTGAGGTTACAAATCCTCAATCAATGTAATGCTGTTTGTCCTAACAGGTACCGATACACCAACATAAGATGAAACGAAGACATGATTTGCGTTGTGGCGTGAACTAGAGCCTGGACAGAGATTCGAACCTTCATGACGGCGCCTTTTACCATCGCGCTACTATTAGCTATTCGTTATAGTTTAAATTCTTTCAATCGGTTTTTGTAATGCTGAACGAAAGCCAACAGCTGTGTGAATAACTTTAAGAATAAACAACAACATTTATGGGCTTCGTTACCCTACAACGAGTTCTCGAAAATTAGTAGATCAAAATTTCGCCTGTATTCTTTGAATCACTCAACACGTTGATGAGGAAGATGATCAACTGAACTATACTTCGACAAGAATAGTCGTTAAATATACTTATTGATTTAGTACCGGTCGAAGAATATTATACTCAAATTTGTTACTTAACCTGTTTTTTTTCTTTTACAACAGCTGATTGCCTGTGACTTTTGAGGAAACCGAACGAAGCAGCAGAAATGCATAGTGAACCTCACCACAACCATTTAGTCTTGAGGATTTCATAAGTATCATTTAAGCATGAACATTAACATTCATTTATATTGGTTTAATTTAATGATTATAGTGAGAAAGCCTTCAATCCCTTGGCTAAATGACTCAAATATGACGTCATAACATCATTACATAACGAAAAATTAGTTCAAAAATATCATCTATTACTATTCACTTTCAAATAAGAAGGAATCAAACAGAAATGCTTATTGATTGGTTACTGTATGTTATAAAATGTGAAGCATTATGTAAAACTCACTATGTAGAATGATTCTGAGGTAAATTTTCCTCAAATAACTTTACGAATTAAAGCTAGGATCAATAGAATGAAACGTTTGGGATTTTCTTGATTGTTCCGCGTCAGAAAATCGTTCATATCAATTGTTTTAGTTGAGCTGCATCAATTATTTCTCGTCTAACCTTCAGTTGTTTTCTTTTTATTGTATTACAATATATTTTAATTCCCAACGCAAACCATTTACATCATTTCGAAACCAGTTTGTTGTTGTTTTTCTTTTAGTTCAGCAGAAATTAAACATTTCAGATCGTATTTGCATGAGAAACAAACATTTCCCTCTGAACTCATTACCGTTCTCATCGTTCTTACGGTATCAATTTTTTATCTACTTCATTTTTCATTCGTCCATACTTCTTCGTTGGAATCGATATCCACCTGAAAACATGACATTCAATTCGTCATCGAGCTTACATCATTCATTTCTTATCAAATTCGAGCTATAAGAGAGCTTAAGCTTCATTCAATCATACCTCAATGAGTCCTCTACTGTACTTGTTCTATTGTTTCTTTATAGTAATTTAGAAAAAAAGACGCAACAGAACGTTGTCGACTCGGTAGTTCTTCTTATTCACTAAAAATGCAGTTGTTTTTTTCGTTTTTTTTTTTTGATTTATGCTTTTTATTTTTTCCGGTAGACAATGTTGTGCGGAAGTTGTGACTGAAAGACTCGATGCCAATTGAGTTATAATTGTAAGTTACACGATAATAGATTGTAGCTTAGTTCTTTAACAAGCTTGAGTGATTGTAATTTATTCAACTCTTCAGCTTAATAGTTATCAGTGATGTCATTATCTTTTTTACCAGATTGATTTTTCTCCTTTTTTTTCTAGCTTTTCCGGTAGGATGCAAGAATGATCATCACCATAGACTCTAATTTCTAACACTTCTCCAAGTTAGACATGTTCATCGACATCCCATTTCCTTCCACTTTAAAGCTAACAGCTTTTCCTCTCATTCAAATAAGGGAAAAATTTTATTTGAAATACTTACTAGTATTTCAAATAAAATACTGAAATACTGAAATACTAAAAACTTGAAATACTCACGGAATTTACATATTTCACTATTCCTGTGTCAATTCTACAATTTTTTTCCACATATCCATCTAGTAGTTTAGTACTAAACCGTATCCGTAATGTTCCGCCTGAGGTTTTTAAGTCTTGCCACTAACTCAACCTCAATAGAGAAATAAGAACATCACCTATAGCAGTTGACGGAAAATAAAAATACTATGAGGATTATACTAAGTAATTATTGCCATGATTTGCAAATACATGCTATGTGGACAACAACTATGAAAAGCTTCTTGAAATTTTTTGACTCATCCCTCTTATATCACTGTGACTAGAAAAGAAAATTAGCTAGTTATAAACAAAGATGTTTTATCGATAGATAGAATACATACCTCATAAAAGCCACGAAGATCACTCGGATTTGTTGTATAAGACGATCTACTGGAAACATTTCTGATCTACTTGCTTTAGTGATCCGCGTACAAAAATGATACAGTATCAGCTTATTTAGAGTCTCAACAGATATGAACTCATTTTAATGTTATAAAAATGATAGTAAAAGTTACTGTACGGTATCGGTTACAGTAGTGCTATGCCTTTCTGAAAGAATTACTAAATCGTAATTCAAATTGGAAACATGAAAACAGTAGGTCAAATTAATTTTCGCCCGTGTTTAGTTCTATATTCGTCCTCAGTTCAATCGCAAAGTGGTACAGTTAAAATTGTATGAGTTATGTAAGGAATGGGAGTTTTTCAGTTAATTGATATACATAGTTAAGCCATCTCAACGGTTGTAATCGATTAGTATAAGATGAGTTTCGATGCTGATCAGTTTTTGAGGTATTCGCCTCCATATTCGTCTTCGATGTGATATCGTCCAAGTGATTGGAATGCGAGTCTGCTATATGAATCGAGTTGACGTGACCACTTTATATCGAGTTAGCGCTGGTTATTTTCTCAGATTTCTTTGCTACTAATTTTCCGAGTTCATCGTGATGGTGGATTTAGTAGGTTTGGGGGCGGGCGCGAACCAGCGTGCACTAATTCGTATCCTTTCACAATAGCGCAGCACCTCATGCAACTCACTTCGCCCTCCTATGCTATATTCAAAATCATTGTTGTGGTTATTTTCTTGAAGAAACTATTCATTCGTCTAGTTTGATAGCTTAGATTTTGCATTTCTTTTCAGAAAATTTGCTGTTATTGAATTGTGATAAATTATTGTGGACGAAGACTTGATGAGTATGTTAGAGTCAAAGAGGTGGAGTTTCATACTTCTAGTGTTTTTTTTCTCTTTTCAACTTGCTTAGAGCCATTAATTGTTCAACTTCAAAACAAAGCCGACGATATTCTATTCGTCATTGATTTTCTTTGATGTTCTTTTTATAGAACTATTTTTCCAGTATCCCGACAAGAATTTATAGCTATAGTTAAACTGTTTGAATTAAAAAAAAAAGCATATATACCTCATCGTTATCTTTATTGACTGAGAAAAACACCTTTAATCATGTTAATTTCGCGCAGTCAATGTTTTTGATACTCATTCTCTCCGTACTTGATCGAATTTGACTCATTAATTCCCATGTGCATAAATTATCGTAATAAATCCATTCGCTACTTTCCCTTCCATTCAATACTATTGCTTTGTAACGCTGCTTTTTTCACTGGACCTCGATCGGATTATTCCATGGGTATTTCGAATTTCAGTAGTTCATAAAAGAATCAAAGAGAGTAACAGGCCATAGAATCATGACAGACAATACAGATCCTCAAATGTGGATAATTAAACATGAGAGTGCAGTGATGCAGTGGTGGAGGTGACACAAGTAACACGCAATCCCGAATCAGGCTCGCAGCTGTCCCATGCCCAACAATCCCGTCGTCTTTTCGGTGTTGATGAAGAGGTACCAAGGTAATCAGCGTAAGATAAACAACGTTGACTTCATGAACCACCGTATAGATCAAGCTCGAATACAACCATCTCCATGATATCACGTTGAACACGCATGCGTAGGGGTGTACTTGCAATAGGGATTGATCAACGCCGAAGTTCATCTTATTAATATTTGATCTTGTTACGATTTATGTACATCCTAGGAGAAAACAATCAATGAATAGAACTGTTTTTTATGAAAATCGTCGAATATCAGCTGAACAAAGAAAAATCACTCCTCGTCGATGAGGTCGATTTTGATGAATGACATTTCTTCCGGATACCGTATTTCATCACAAATCAATAAATACATAAATAGTATTTTTAATCGTTTCTAAATCAATTAGCTTTTTTATTTTCTGCTTTGCAACATGCAAACAGTTCCTATGAAGTGAACTGTTCGACTTCCGTCTCACCAGTACGGTCGGAACGATTGCATTCTTTGGTCTAATTGGTTGAATTGTCTTACTGATTAATGAATGCATCGTCGTTTTTGACATGTTCAAAAACGAGTGCTGAAATGACGAGGTAGTTCATAATTGACGATAATCAGTGAGTGACATGTTCTCAGTAAGCAATGACTCATTTGACTCAACGTTTTTCGAAACAATCGCCTCTTTTTTTTTCGATCCTCAGTCGAGTGTATTACGAAATTTAAGCTAATCGTTGTTGTGTACACAAAAAGGACAAATTTATTCAGAGAAAATTCTCCGAATCAATTATGATCATCATCGTTTTCCTCCGTAAACAATCCTCATGTGGCTTTTTTTCTCTCCTCATTAGCTAAAACATGCTAGCTTAAACTTATCATACTTTTGTAATGAATAGAAAAAAAAGCCTTAAGTATCATTTGTTCTTTTAAATATTACAAATTTAGCACATACTTTTACAAAAATACACTGAAACACTGTCGATGATTTTAAGAAATGAAATTAAATTAGCGCTTAAAAACGTAAATTTCAGGTATTGAGGAAATTGCAGAGGTTTGCAACAAATCGAATCAACCAAAAAAATCCAGTGATTCATACAGGCAACCGAAAATCATGAACAGATTTGATAATGGGGTACGTTCACCTGATAATTCTACCTCATTTTTACCTCATTGATCTCCGTCTTTAAATTTGTTTTTACATTTTCTGAAGAAGAAAACCTTTTTCTAGTCTTTATTATAGATGGAAAATCTGTTCAATATGAAATGACATTCCTCAATCAGTCAATAATCAATCAAATCAGACTGAGTATTAAATTTCAACTAGTCTTTCAAAAGATGCTTTTTTTCATATGATAAATTTTGCCTTCCTCTACAATACTGTTAGGAATTTTGTTATCAATTTATTGGTGTATGTTGCTGAGATGATCGACACACTCACCCTCAATCCTCTTAGAGTTCAGATCCAAAAACAGTACAGGATATCGTCGGTACCACTAAGTACCAACAACAAATGGACAACTACTTCAATAAATACATTTTATAGTAAAGTAGAGCGAAAAATTTCACCTCAGAGGACAGTAATATGAAATTTTGGCTAAAAGCAGAATTTTTTCTAGTAATGCTTTTTTCCTCATCCTCTTTGCATGCAGAGCGTCATTGTTTGTCTCAAGATTGAAGACGGAGCTGAATTGTTTGAGTAGCGTAAGCGGACAGGACATCGTGTACCTCAATTTTCCACTCATTCAAGCATGAGTTCACCTATAACCAGTTCTGAATGCTATTGATTTATTAATTACTAATGAAGCAAATTAGTCTTCGAGGATGTTTTCACTCAGATTATTTCAATAACAAATTGATATTTTTATATACAAAGCAGCTTTCCCTCTAAAATTCTCGTATCCATGCTTTATTCCGGTAGATCAAAACATTTAAAAATTTAATTAAGCAAAAAATTATTTACTTTTTATTCATATTTATTTTGAAAGCAGACAGTGTGCCACATTTGTGTGTTTTGTTTTTATTTATTATTTTTGTATGGAAAATTTACTTTTAGCTTAAATCTTTTTTCATTTATGAAGAGGCTTATTGATTTTTGAGAATAAGTTTCTCTTTGGCACTCGATTTTCTACCGTCTATCTAGTCAGCTTAAAATGATCGTAACATTTTAGGAAAATATTATTTACTTATTATTTCTTTGTTATTAAATTATTTATTATTTGTTGTTTGCTGTCATTTGTCAACTGTCATAACTATTTTGTTTACTGAAATTTTTTCTCAGCTTCTTTCTTTTTTTCAATCAATAATACTATTTTCGAATATTGAAATAGAATATAGTTGAGGACAGAGGCAATGTAAGCCGATAGTGCTACACGGAAGTACCACTTTTCACAAAGATTTTTTCCGAAAAAACTTTTTTTTCTCTTCTGAAAGGTATAACGTTCAACTATGATGTTGTTATTGTTGTTGTCGTTGTTGTTGTTTTTGTTATTGCACATCTTCCTAAACATAACGGTCTCAACGGTAGACTTTCTTTCGAATCGCTTAGAGCGAATTTTCCTTAGTGATGTTTCTTCAGAGAATTTTCTTCTTCGTTAAACAGTTAGTGTTTTCTTTATTCCGTCTATTATTCAAAAATGAAGCTGTCATTGAAGCTGCGCGTCTACGTTTTCGTCTCAAATGGTTGTTACTTGTTGACTTGTTTGTTTTTTCTTTTCTCAGACAACTTTTTTCACATCGATGAAAATTGTTTCCGCTGTTTTCGTAACTCGAACGTAGTAAACACTGAAAACTCATAGGTACTTCGGATTTATCCGGAATCCGGATATCGTGGACTCCATTGGAATACGAAGCATCAAGTTGACGATGCTGAATAGAAAGTATCGGTACTGAGATGGAAGCTTAGAAATCGATTCATATCATCAGAATCAAGCCTCGTTTTGTAGGACTTTTCAGTAGTACAACAGAAAAAAAACAATGGGTTTTCTTCTCCGTGATTCATTTATCTGATTGGATTTTAGGCAATCGGCCATGAGTTAATAAGAGGCTAATGCTTTAGTAATAACTATATTCTAATGAATTGCTTTCCTTTCCTTACAAATCTGATGTTTTCTTCTCACTCTTAGCTTTTTGTATATTATAATTGAGGTTTGAGGCTCATGAGACTCATCAATTCGAGAATATTTACAACTTTTAAGATAGATAAACAACAAATAGATCATCAGCAAATAAATAACGAGTAATTTTTATTATTCTTATTTCATTTGAACCCTTACATTACTGACATTACCATGTATTGTCATTGTCATTACATTACTCGAACAATCGAAGCGAGTTTCTGGTTTCCGATTATGGTTTTTGTCATTTTCTTCTATCATATCGATCGTCATTATATATGTTCGTAGGAAATAAATTCGTTCACTTGTCGACTGTTCTTATACCATTCTGGACGAGTTGTCACGTAAGCGATTTCGCTACCATATTCACTAATTGATCATTTATTGTTTACAATTTACTAACTAAACTCCTTTAACATACTTATAAAGGAGTTGTCTTCTCATTGTCTTTCGTATTAGTATTGTTCTATACAGGACGTAGAACTTCCTCATTACTAACTTATAACCTCCTGTTTAGTAAATAGTAAATACTAGTCAATTATTTGATTACCATTACGATGACGTCATTACATCTATTTGATCAACGTTTTATGTTTTTTTTTTGATAAATAGCAAATTTTTATTGAGATTTTTACAATTCTACACAAATATTGAAGCATTTAATATTCTAAAGTTAGCAATACTGCGAAAAAAAGATAAAGTGCTGTCTTTAAAGTGAGTATTATGGAAAAAAAAACATGTTTTTTCCTCAATAGATTAACAACTGAGTTACGTGACAGTCTTAAATGTTGTTAACTCATTGCTTTGAGGTGAACAAAAAGTATTATGGGAAAGAAAACGTTTACTTAACTGAGACTAGTTTTAAGAAAGACAAGCAGCAAAAGAACCTCATCAATCATTCACCAACAATTATTTTCATATTGAACAGTATGATCTACGTAGTCGATATCTTATTGATTAATATCGTTGACCTGTTGTCGTTCTTATACTCGGTAGTATTCGACCGCTTCCCGTTTTTTGAACACTTTTTTAAACAAATTTTTTTCTCATAGACAATGAACGGGAAAGAAAAAAAGAAACACCGTTCCAAAAATTTCATAGAACTTCCTCAATGTTACGTTATTAAATGTTCGTTAACGTATACCTCCAAAATGACCTCACTCATACTTTGACTCGTTTTTTTTTTCCTTGTCATGACCTTCACTTTACGTACAACATCACCACTCCCAACGAATCCACATGACCACACCCTTTCAAAGATCAAAATATCGTAACATCATCAACTTTGACCTCATTGACACTTTTTGCCAACCGATTTGAACGAATCTTATTTGAACTCTTTTTTTTTCTACGTTGTTTTTCGTTCATTCAAATTCGCATTTTCTGCTATTCCACTGAAATCCTCAATTGAAAGAACTTCATAACATTAGGAGTGAAATGAGGACGGTTTCTTCTTGGAACTCGTGCTGAATATTTTGACCGTTTTTTTGATCTTACAATGTAATTTATGTTAATAAACGTCGAACAGAGTGTATCAGCTTCGGTAATGAATGACGTCATCGTTGTTGAATAGTAGGTGGAGGTAATGAAAAGGAAAAGTTACGTGCACTTTACTAATCTCGTCGGTTTTCGTTCGAGAACATCTAGAATAAAATTACAGTCTGAATATCACATGATTGTTTCCTCGAATAAAAAAAACATAAAACGAAACATTCCAATTTCAACGATGACTTTTTTCCCTCATAGATACGGTATTGCAATTCTCAAATGATTTTTGTTGCTTTATTATGAAATACTGGAAAATATCACAACATTTTTCAAAAGTGAACATTGAGTGGAACTTAAGGCAATTAGATAAACAACATTGTTTACATCATATCAATCAATATAAGCCGTAATATGCTAGTACTGTATTTGTTTACATAAGTAAATAACAAACTGCAAAATTAGAAAACCAGCCACCTATTTCTCTTCCCATGTGATTTAATCCGGTAGCGTTTTTTTTTCCTCCTTAATCAAATCAAACAGAGATCATCCTCGCGGAGTTAGAAAAAAAATGAAAACGTTCACGAAAATGATAAGCTGATTGAGTGATGTTTTTTGAAATTCTTCGTAAACACAAACATGATTTAATTTTTATTCATTGTCAACTACTAAGTTATACTGGTATAATTTTGATTTCTTATGTTTTTGACTCAACGACATAACTCAGCACCTCCTCAGACAGGATTTGAACACGCATCTCATAAGTAGTGCTGCTTATCTCATTGATCTAACTCAAAAACGTGGAAACTATCACAATTTGCGAATTTTTCGAAGCTTACAATTGCAAAATTCGAGTGTAGCGTAGTGGGATGTGTCATAGTACACCGAGATACACCTTTACCAGTTCGATTTCGCATCGCATTTCGCATTTTGTAGTGGGATTTTTTTTTGTAAATTTAGGCTTAAGTATTTTTCTGACATATTTTATTATCAAGAATTTTCTATTAAGACCTACCGTACTGAATAATTAAAGTGTTCGGCTGATAACGTCATTAAGTCATAAGCTTTTTTTTTTGAAAAGAACTTCTAGCTATCGATGCGAAGGCTTAATCATTTTTCTCGGAGAAAGAATTTTTGCATTCCTACTTTATCGTAATGCTCTAGGTCACTCATAGAGAATAAATTTTGTTACTCATGTGAAATGAGCAGGAAAGAAATCAATGGTTGAGAAAAATTCGGCGCAGATCAGTAGTTACGTTGATGTTCTGCTTGTGTTGAAGCAAGAAGAAGCTTGTATTAAATGCGTCACATATGTTCGACCACATTATGGCTAACTGGACGTGATCAACAGCATAGCTGGTTTGTGATAATCAACACTGATCGGCTCAAATCAATTCAGTGTTTGAATCAATATCCTCTTCAATGTTCAAATCAATCAGCTTAGTTGATCAAAAAGGTTAATTGAAATGAGTTTAAATTAAGTGATTACGAGAGTTCTTATTTCTTCAACAGTTCAAAGATACGAACAGTTAGAAATCGCAAGTGAACGTTAAGTTAACAGAATGTCATTTTTTGAAGTGATGAAATTCAATGATGACATTCAATTAACACCATTTGATAGTAACCAGTAACAGAATGAGGTTGAGGATTGCTTCGTCACTCTGGCATCGTAGAGATGAATCAGCCGCCGTCCTCAAAACAAACTGTACCCTTTTCAGAAGCACGTAAACGTCATCATAGACGGGCACCGAATAGCTTCCTCGCATAAACAACATTAATTTTATTGCACTATATTTTCATTATTTTTTAATTAAAAAGGAAAGTTTATTTCAAAAAAATCACCTCAACTCACCGAGCGAGACTCGTCTGATTTCTGTGATAAATTGGCGACGTTTTTTTTATTCACAATTTCCGTTAGGAGAGGAAAACCCTCATTTCTGGAATTCATTCCAACCTAATTATTTGTTATTTGAGAAGAAAAATACATTTTAAGGAGAGCATTTTCACTCAGAGACACGAGACCTCTTTGATTTTTGTGAGCAGAAGAACTGAGGAGGATTTCGCTTGTATTATTCAAACAGAGTTATTTACCAAAACGTCTATCTAGATCTTGAAATGTTTATGTTTTTTAAAGCTAAAAGAAACTTCAAACAACGTTTTATCGTTTTTTTTAACTCACTTTGGGTTCAATCACTCAACCTCTTACGAAATTTTCACTGATATCAGAAAAATGTTTATTTGTTTAACTCGTCGAAATCCTCATAGAGTTTACTTGCTGTGTGTTTTTTGTTTCTCGACACCTCCACTATACGTTCAGCTGCTTTCAATGCTTCTAGACATTACTGCTTTTTCATTTCCAAATAGTTTCAATGTGTTTCGGAATCTGTAGGTATCCGCATCCATCTGGTAGATGCGGAACGACAGCGTTTTTTTCTCGTCTTTGACTCGAAAACAAGTTCGTGTTCACCAGCCAACGCCGCTTATGCCTTTCGTGTCCTCATGTCACCCACTCCACCTCCTCCTTCCACTACCCTACCACTCTTCGATCGCCTTTGTTAATTTCAATATGGAGTTCGTTTTTTGGTATCCATTCCAACATGTGGATTGAAGGAAACCAGTTGATAAATGGCGAGGGAAGAGAATTTATTCTAATCAGCACCTTCTTTTTCCCTTCCAAAAAAAAGTAGCCGAGTGCGCAAAATTTTCATAACAATTTTCTTTTATTTGAACAATACATGGTTATAACTTTTTAGGAATCTTATAGATTTTTTTTATCAACAACCTGTAGGCTTTTTCTGTTAGTGACGTCATTTCACTGAATCTATGATGCTTAAAATTGCTATTGAATGTGTGTCATTCAAAATTGGAGGACAATTATCTTCCTTCTGTTTTCATCGATAGCACTTTTTCATAACTGGTCCTCAACATGTTTTTTTTCTAACGATATAAAAAGGTTTCTACATTTTTTTCCAATTAAACATTTATTGGTACTGTAAGTACTACCGTAACCCTTCTAAGCTGCAGGAAAAGCTTATATCTTTTTTTTTCTCATTACAAGCTCGTTATAGAATAGAATAATAAAATTTTTCGTACGAGTCAAGCTGCTTTTTTTCACATACAATAAGCTTTTTACTTATAAGCTTCAAACAATAATTACAACATAGCAGTGCCTCCATCACTACTTTCTAAATGTTCCTCTTTGTTTTCTTACGGAGGTGTTTTTGTTGTAGTTGTTGTTGTTGTGTTTTTTATAACAGCGGTTTATTTTTTCATTAGAGTTTCAGTTTCACTATTTCTTTAATTTTCGTTTATTTATTGTTGTTTGGTTGAGTTCGAATGTTTTTTTTTCTGGTCGTAAAACACCGCTAGTTGACCGAACATACGACATGCCATCAGTGACAGTCTGTTCTCCTCATTTCACTCAAAAATTATTACCTATAATTTATCGTCCGCCATTGTAATTACCTCAAATTAGGAGTTTCAATGAAATTCTCACGATTATGACGAGAGTCGTTGTACTGCTAGGAAACGCTGTTCATCAATTACTCATTTTCACCGCCAACAGATTTCACTACGATCACTCACTCACTCACTAATGAAATTATCATTGATCACGTGATAATCACTTGAATTAAGTATTGTATATTAGAATCCTTTAAAAATTTGAAGCGTAACATTTGATCTGCTATTTGATTTCAATCGCATAGACGTTCAACAACGATATTTTATTTCATCAATACTGTTTGATTTTTTACTGTATATTTATTTATTTACTTATTTATTATTTATTTACTTTTTTAAAAAATACATGAGTTTCGAGACTTTTTAGATGATTTGAATTTGACTAGAGTTTTTTTTTTTGATCTTCTTTGAATTTTCAAACAATACATTTACTTTTTTAGCCACAGAGTTACAGTAAACGGAATCGCAGCATGAATTTATTGCATATCGATCGGTTCTCATCGCAGATCAAAACTAAAGCCAGCTGATTTTTTCTCTACGTTAAAAAAAACAAATACAAATGATTAACTGTTCTATATTTAAGCTTCTAATCACTTTTTTGTTACCTTATTTAAGTAAATGAATGAAGAAATTTTCTAGAAACTTAGATCAAATGACATATTTTCAGTTGAGATATTATTTGATCTACAAATATTTACTTCAGTTTCCTTAAGCATTAATAAATTGATGATGCTGAGTTAAACGGGAAAATTAGAACCTCAATTGGAATAGAAAAGGTGAGGTGGGAGTAACTCAGCATCATTAAGGATATATGAACAAAGCCTTTTATTTCTACTGAGTTATTTTTCTAACAATACATCAAGATGTTTGATCAGATCAAATTTTTGATCTTTTTTTCTATAAAAACGTATCTGAAAGACAATTTTTATCTCGAGTGTTATTTGTTTTGCAAAGGAAAAAACTTCGAGAAGCTTTTCAAAAGGAAAACTTCTTGAAGCTTCTTCCTAACTAGAATATTTTTGTATACTTGAAACAAAGTGATACTTCTTTAATGAAATATTGTTCTGATTTCAAATGATATTCTGATGACCATTGAGGATCTATGAGGTGTCCTTATCATTGAGAGGACCTAAAACTACTTGTGGTAGTGATTTTTATCATTTAAGAGTTTTAAAAGCAGAGTTTTGGGAGGAGGAATTCATGGAGTTTGTTGAGGTAGTGAAAAAGATGAGGATTAAACATATAACAAGTCGTTAAGAAATGTCATTTTATCACTCACTAGGTGTTTCTTTTAATACTCAAGAGAAACCTGTTTCAAGTCGTAATTGAAGCTTAGTGTTAACCTCAATACGTTGATCTTCTTATCATTCGCATTAACAAATAACCTAATTTTTCATGATGGACAATATGATTCAATAAGTGGAATGACTAGAGGAATTCAGAGTCCTCACGTATTTGCTGAGGTATAGTAGGCTTTTTTTCTTTTCGACTCCTCTTTCATATAACTGAAATATTGGCTTAAATGTAATGATTATTGGTTGTCGATGAGTTACTAAAAATTCTTACTAGTACAAGGAGACGTTTCATCTAAAACTGCTATTACTTGAGCTTTATGGCTATAAGCTTTATGGCTTTAAGCCGTAAGCTCTATCGCAAAGCTTTATCAAGTGAACTCAATTGGTTCAACTACAAACTCTTCTACTCCATCTTCTAAAAGGTTGTGTTGTACTAGGAAATGAAAATATTTAAGAAAAAAAATAATGAATTGTACATTCATTAGTAATGAGAACGTCATTTTGTGATGTTCCACCATCCAGATAATAGAGGGTAGGGGCTTGTGATCTAATTGAGGTATGTAGATGATGTTCTTGTTGTTGGTCTACTGCATAACGAGCTGAACATGATGTGACCTACGCTATCAGTTATTTCATCCTATTTTTCAAATATGTTTGCTTTATTTTATTACTATTCTCTTTTACATTAAATAGCTACAAAAACTTATTTAATTACTACAATAATTTTGTATCATCTAAGTGAATGACGGACCTAACAAAGCCATGTCACTCACACCAAATCATTTGCACCTCCAAATCTTTTTTGTTATATGAGTTCTTTTTATCACCAATGATATATGTGACGTTTTCATATCGATCGATTTTATTGATTCGACAAAAGTTCATGAGTTTTTCCCACAATTTGTTTTATTAGGAATCTATACTAATTTCTAGGAATCAACTAGTGCGCTAGAATAGTTCTGATCTACTTCTTTCTTTTCCTAGAAATTACAAACTGGACGAGTTTGTCGCGTTAGTTTCGTTCCGTCCGATTAAGTGCATCACCTGATTGTGACTTGTTTTGTTTTTTTGAGGTCTTTTTTTTCCCTGGTGAAGCTTCTGGATTTCCTAACTGAATACGTAGTTGATACTATTGATATCAGTTTTCCTTACGTTGTTATCAAAAATTATATTCGTTCATTCAACATAAAATTACTTATAATACTTTCTAAATTTCCTCAATTTTACACTACAAAATAAACATCGTACGAATTGTAGAGGTAGAAAAATAAGGTAATATTTAAAATTAGTTATAGAATTGAAGTGATATGAAGCTTGTGTGACATGGAACTAATCCGAAATTTTTTTTCCTGGTTTCAAAATAAACACGAGTTCAAAAGTTGACGATTAAGCTGAGATTTCTCTACATCGATGCTGAATGGATAGAATGATTAGACTCATTTGTGACTATAAACTAATTGACTGTGACTAATTGAACGATGGTAATCCCAGGACCAGTACATCATCTTGACGAGATAATCCTTCATTTTCAATCCATAAGATTACCGTGATTGTTGATGGCAAACAAGAATATTACATTCGTTCGTCGTTATCTACTCGTTTAATCTTCGAGACATTTGCGATCGTACCGTCTCTTCCGTTCATCGTCCTCTACAACCTCATCAACAACAAACAATGCACCTCTCACAATGAGTGGTAGCCGTCAGAAGTAAACGATTTTCAATACTGATAGTGTTGATGACGTTGAATACTCAACAGCAGAACGAAAATTACTGTTGTTTTGTGAAGTGTAAAATATCTTGTTGTTCCATGTTCAATTTCAATGATAAGAAAACCCATGAGGATCGTATAATCTGTAGCTGTATTCCTATAAGATACATTATCATGGAGTTATCGATTACTTGATTTATGCCAGCAGCACATACTACCTCAGTATTTCGATCCGTATCTAGATCAATAAAAGAAAAAAAGATGAAGCATTTAATTTTGTGACGAGGATTTTCGATTACGTGACTTCTGAAAATAGACGAATTACTTATATGCTTTAGCTTCACTACACGACAAAAGCTTTCTATTCGAACGCATGAATCATTCCTCATTTCCTCTTTCGTTTCTTCTTCACTTCCAAATGTTCCGTGATTTGTTCGTGTTAAGTGATTTTCTTTTCTCTTTCAGTTTTTCCAACTTGCTAATTCAATCTTTGACGATTTCTACATGTTCAATCAGCACTCGGGTTCTCCGTTTGACGATCCGTTTTTTCGAGGTACCATTTCATTAATCGAAAAATTTCAACTATCATACAAATTTGCCACATTTATGATAATTTTACAAGTTTGAGTTCGATGAGGTTCTTGAGTTCAGAATCTATGCCTCATGATTTGAGTTCTACTGAGGTTGCAAGTTTTGCAACGATCAACTCAACATCATTAGGGATATGAATACAAATCCATCATAACATATCATAGTTGATGAAAAATAAACAAAAACAGCAATTCTACAAGTGTTTACAAATTTTATACCAATATTTAAAATAATAAAAATTGATCTAAACAAAAATAGTGACAATTTTTGCAAAGATTTTTATGGAATTTGTGTTATTCGATGATGTTTTGATTTTAAAAAGTGATAAACATTAACTGATGGAATGAAATTTTTTTGAATCAAAAAAAAAACGTTGAAAGAAAAAAAAAGTATAACTATTTCTATTAGAGAATACAAGCTGTACATAATAGATTAATTTCAGATAGACCTCGTTTTCTACATACGGATCTTTTCAATCATTTGAGTCCAATAAGAGGATTAACCAGCAATGAGGATAAATTACGAGGGATCGTTCGAAATATACCTATATGTGTTGAGGTGAATAATTAATTATACTTCAACTACCAACTATAAATTCTACAGGTGTTATTGATCTTCTAGATATTAGTTGAACCTATCAAACTGGTTTACACGGTAATGTTGAATTGAATTTCGTGTAGTTCTAATAATACTAGATTTTTCGATAGGATTAATATCAAAAAAAAAACGTTGCGACTGCATCACGATGAGTCACATTGAGTCTCGAGGAAAAGCCATCAAATTGAAGTCGTCAAGTTTGAAAAATCTGGATCTGCTTTTTAGTATAATGTCAACGATAAAAAGAAATTATTATGAATGATGGAGATGAAGATGATTACTGTTGAGCTGACTGAGTCAATTACAATAACAATACACGTCACTCTAACTCTGCTCTTCTATCAACCAGAAGATCGGCTAGTTCAACGAAAACCTGATCCATACGATTTTAGCCCATTCTTGTCATTCTTCTGTCAGATGTACAAAAGATGATCATCATCATGAAAACTAGCAAGTGTTCCGCTTAACGAATAACGTTGATATCGAGCAAAAATTGATGCCCCTATCATAAGCTTAGTTATTTTGTAGACACCTGAATAATAGTACTAATCAGAAAGTACTTGGATTCTACTGGTACTTCACTATGTCATTTGACGACATAAGTTTTCTTTACTACATACAAATGACATCAAGCAGTTCATTACCAACTACTAAATGTGAATGAGTACTTGGAAAATGATTCTCGCTTTCACTTTCTTGTTGAGAAAAAACAAATTTTATATAACATTGTAAATAAAATTTACATTTTTAGGGTATCGAGCCGAAGGATATTAGTGGTTCTGATCCAGGATTGTATAATACCAGCGGATATCAGAGGAGATATAGTGAATCCGGTCCATTAGACTATCACAAAAAGCTAAGGTAAAATGAAATCGTACGAAAGAACTTCTCCAATTTGAAATCATAGTGCTTATAAAGCTAGTGACCTCATCGACCCTATCTTCTCATAATAACGGGATGGCTTTGCTTGATTTGTAGTGAATTTCCTCAACTTACTGAACCGCCTGAGGTGCTAATTGAATAGCAACAACTTTTAATCCAAAGCTTGTCAAACTAATTTGCATATCTGAATACTTTCGAAAAATGAGCCGCATTCTTTTAACAACTGCGCGGAGAAAATTAACAAACCTTGATTTCAATTTCATTATCAGTAATGAAACTGGAATTTCCATAGTGGAAATATTTCGTAGTAGTGAAAATCAACGTGAACGATTAGATCAAACGAATTATTCGTCTGTTTAGAAGAATTTATAAAATCATGAGTCAAAACAATGAATTTTGGCATACGGTCAATTTGTTTTAGTGCAGTAGAAGTACTGATAAGAAGCGATGAAGCAAATCATTTCTTAAGATAATAGATGAATTACCGGTAAGAGAAGTAACACATCGATGAATTGACCGTTCTCATTATAAACTGGATCAGCTACATAATCAGTAGTAGTGATATGCAATGATTGATAAGAAGTATCAGTTCTGTAGAACATTGGTGGGATGTAGGTGAGGAGTAAAACGATTGACGTCATCAAGTAAAAAACATCCGGACAACTTAATCACTTCTATTTCAATCCAATGATAATAATCTAATCTACTAGAAATCTGAAAATAACCCTAAACGAACTGAACCAGTCCAGCTGTTTTTTGTCTTTATCGGGAAATTCACGAGATCCTGACACGATCCAGAAAAAGTGATCTTGTGTTGGCTTACAGTTGTGACCAAGAACTATGAAAACGATGGATTATATAATCTATTCTTATAACAGATTACGATAATTTGAATGTATTTCATGGATGAAGATCAAAAATCACGTGAGGCTCCTGTAATGAGTAAATTTGTAAGTATGTAGTCGTATTCCAAGTATACTGTAATAAGTACACGTCTAGCCTATAAAAATGTTTTGCAAAGGTCATCCGTAAGAATAAATAGACAATTCACTCTCGACCAATTGATATCTTATCATCGACCTATGAGAGTGACACAAAAGAACTCAACTCACGAAACTCATCTAGAAGCCAAAAAAATATCGTCTAGTGTTTCTATTGTACACCCATAGATGGCAATATCGTTTCTTTTCTATTCTCGTTCATTTATGAATGGTACTTGAAAATCGCAATGTATTTATGGCCCAGTTTAATAATTCACACGATATAATTTCACGCTATTTCGGAAATCTAATTAATTACTTCCTCAGATAATGACTCAATCGACTATAAATACTATAATGAGTTTGCCAAACCACTTATCTAACGCGTCACTTCCGGTCTCATTCTTAGAAAACCCGGGAAGAAATGTTTGACTGGACACTCGTTATCCATGACGTGGTTAAGCACGTGTGTTAGTAAAATTATTACTTGACGTTTAAAATTATCAACGAAGAGAAACTACGATATAATTATTGCCTTGTGAAATTGATCATAACAAGTTTGATTTATGAGGAACTCATTCAGGTCGATTATAACCTCCTCCATTTTTTTTTTGAAACTCTAACTGGTCGTTGAAACGGATAATCGATTTCGGAACAATAAACGTTTTACCAGTAATCCTCACCACTCCCACCAAAATAGCCTGTTGTATTGCCTGCACTTTGCTCCCACCACACCCGCTGCTAGTGCGCGATCGCTCCGCCCAATCTCTTCCGTAACGTCGTCGTGAATTCCGCCGCACTCTCTTACTGGCCACATTCTAAGTTACTGTTATTCTTATTATTATTATTACTGCTGTTAAATTCATCTGTGTTTATTCATATTTTCGACAGTAACTCTCATATGCCGGATCTGTGGTGTTTCAGTAGTGGTCGATTCTCACCGACCGATGATAGAAAATTTGTGGCGTACACGAAGAATTCTTTGCAACCATTAACTTCCTCAGATGAAGAGGAACGACGAAGTGTTTGCAGTGATATCGTAACACCACAAAGAACTCTAATCATTCCAACTTCTGTTCCCGGAAAAACGATTGCAATACCGCTTGGAAATGTGAGTTTGACTTCATCACAACAAGACCTCAATCATCCACGTCATCGAAGTCCAAAACCTGGATCACAAATGGAGAAGCTAACACAACGACTAAAGAATCTGGGTAAGCATTATTTATTTATGTTTACAAATTTCTTGAATAATCTTATGAATACGTTGGTACATGTCGACGACGATGAATTCAGAAACTTCTGAAGAATTTTTGATAATTTGATGATATGATGAGTTGCGAAAGTGTATAGAGGTATTATACTAAATAAAAACAAAAGCTGGCTGTCACAAAAAAAGTAAATGAAAGTAGATTCTAATGATGTCATTTTTTTTCACCGCTTAATCACCATCGTTTATCGCCGATTATTTCTTCGTACGTTTCACTAACAGATTTTATTCCATTGTTCTTTGAACCACTATCTTTTTTCCTCCTCTTCTTCAATCGTCCTCAATCAATCGATAATGATTCAGTTTACTGTAGTAGAGAAAATATGTGTATATTTCAATCCAATTATTTACAGTCGTTAAAAATACGGTTGTCACTGAATCATTTCGTGTGTGTGTGTGAAGCATACGATTCTCTGTAGAGGAAACGACTTCCTCAAATGTCACTCATCCTCAAAATCTGTATTGAATATACTGATATTTCATATTCTTAAGTGAAATATTTAAAAATACTCGATTATTTGATGATTTAGACAACTTTAACAAACGTAAATATTGATTTTTGTTAGAAAAATGAAACAAAAAAAAAGAATTTGATCAGATGATGTTTGAGGAGAAAAAAAAGAATAGTACGAAATTTTACGCCCACAAGTACTAGGATATTGGAATTTTTTTCGGTATAATTCAACAGAATATTGTAAAATTCCTTACACTCTATCGATTTGTTTATTGGTTTTCCTTAACGCTTTTTCACATTCCTCATTTTCGTCACTCCGAATGCAAACACGCTATATAAACACTGATATTAATACGAAAACAATGTAGAGAATTATTTCTTACAGTACGATTTTATATAGAGGATGTTCTGATCGTGAGGTGTAGATCACGTGAAGTCTTTTGACCTACGCAATTACAAATACCGTTCTGCTAAATACTAAAATATCAGATAAATACAGATCAATATAAGTGAAAAGATCAAATACTTTTGTTTGTGAAGATCATCGTCTTATCAATTTTATGTTAAAGAAGTTGATCAAAAATACAAAAGAAATTGTTTCTCTTTGAACAGTTTACAGTTTGTTTACGTTTTAAAAGTACACAACATCGTTGAAGCACAAAAATCTTAACCGCGATTAGATTTAAGCCTTTAAAATCCTAACCGCTTTTTATTATCATTCGTATTTTTATTCATAACGATATATTCAGAAGTTGACGTGTACCAAACGATAACGTACCGAATAAGTAAACAAATAGAGATCAATTCTGAGCAGTAATCAAACCGCCAATCTCATCTATGACGTCATGAATGACGAATGACTTCATTTTTTCAAAAATTGGGATTATAAATGTATACAACACAAACAAATAAACGTTACGTAATATGAGTGAGGAAAAAAGAAAACACGAGATGAAAGAGCGTCTTCTTGTTTATATTAGAGCTTAACTTGTAACAAAAGCGCAGTCATCAGTTACGGGATGTTTAAAGAGAATCGAGGAAAAATTTCGATATTGATCGATTAAATGAGTCATCCGCTATCTGTTTGTTTTGTACAGGTTAATGTTCCCTCAGCGATATACAAAAAGACAGTGATTAAAGCAATTAGCTAAATAGTCATTATAGCTTAAATCAATTGGATTCTATTATTTTTATTATCATCACTATCATCATTATTATTATTGTTATGATAGTTTATCATTTGTTATCGTAATTATTCACTTTTATTACAACGATTACTGTTATTATTCACATGATCTTCTGAAGAATCATTGTTGTTGAATGTGTGTCAATGTTTTTTTTTGGGTGTAATCGATGTTTTTTCATTGTTTATTTCATTGTTATCGATTTGTGACGTGATAGGCTGGCACATATATGTGTCTCGCTCTTATCGATCGATCGATATTATCATCACCGCATGTCAATGCTCATCACGCACGTATGATGAATCGATTGCGTTCATATCAACATAACATGTTCATCGTTTAGAGATTATCGTTCGAATGATTAATTCCGAATGTCTATTGATATGCTGATGAGTGATGCTATATAACCATTCTGAATCAACACTATGCTTCTGTTCACACGGAATGATAGAAACGAATGAAATGCACATTTCAACTCAAAATAAACTAATGACGTCACGTTTACTTTAACTCTAAAAGATGATTCAAAGTTTGAAGCGGTAGCAGAGTGATTTCGACACTTCAAAATATGAGTCAATTCAAATGCGGTAAACGTGACGTCACTAGTTTTTATTAGTTAAAATATGCATCTCATTCGTTTCTATCATCTATCATGAATGGCTATAGGCAATAATTTATATCCTATGTTGATATGAATTACGTAGAAGATTTAACGTCAATCAATCAACTTTACGATTTAGAAAAATTAGCCGTTAAGCTTCCGAGAATTGATTTCGATATTCATAGAGTATTATGATGATGATTATCATGTTTTCTTTTCCATGACGTCATTTTCATTTGAGAATAATTTGGGGGAGTTCGTTAACGGATTATTATTGTTATTATTGATTAATTGGTCGTCAATCATTGAACGTTTTGATGTTGATAATCGGCAGATGCAATACTTACGTCGGATTTGAAGTATTCATTGATGAATTGTTGATATTTACGTCGACAGATTAACATGGATGAAGCGGCTGGCTATAAAGGATTAACGTCACATGATACTCATGAGTTACGGAAATCTCGTTGTTATTCGGTTTTTTTATGGTTTTGATCGAATTAATAACTACAACAAAAGTATTAATACTATGAAGAACTCCATTAATAATATACTTATGAAAAATTGTTGAGTACTAGTAATAGTTTCGTTGAGTTTATTCTGAATCCCTCAAAAGGAGGACTGAACATAACTGGTCAGCTTTGCGTTTTCCAGATATTTTGATATTATCGTACATTTTCAGTTTATATAATGAGGTATAAAAAGTAATGAATATAATATGTAATCAATAAGTCGTGAAATATAATAATGCTAAAGAATAACAATTAGAATTGTGTTTACAAATATTTACCTAACATATATAATCTTTGTGCTGAATAATCTCTGAATACATTAGAAAAACTCATTAATCTCATATGATTGCGATAGATTTGAGTTTCATATTGCTCCTCATTACTGAGAGACTTTTCAGTTCAGAGAAGAAAAAACAATAAGAGCTTAGAGGATTATTGAGTTCGAGAAAGAAATTGACAATTTTTCGATTGTAGTCAATTGGCCTGATAATCCTTTCAGACGATGTGATCAGTTAATGAGACCGCTTAGCTTTTTTTCTCGGTAACTCAATGCAACTCAGTTCCATTTGCCAATGCTTTAATTTGAAAATACGCTTTCTTTTGTGTAACTAATTGAATTCGAAAACGTTTGAGCGGGAGTGATGTCATGACGATGGATTTTCCTCAAATTTTTTTTCTACTTTTCATGAATGACTATTTTTTCTTTCCAGATGTTCTGCTATCGTCCTCATACTACATGTTCTTATAAAAGCTGTGATTCATTTTTTCATATCGCTTACCTCCTCACTTAATAAGCTTCGTAATAGATTTTATATTTATTCTTCTACAGAATTATGCTTAATATAGAAAATAGAAATCTTCAGTGTTTCCCTACCAGTTAGACTTCATGATTTTCACTAAAGTCTCATCATTTAAGTTAATCACTATAATGTAAATGTTTATTCTGATCTATATAGTGTAATTTCCATTACGCGAACGTTTTCTTTCACCTCCAAAAGAGGCTTTTCGTTCGTTCACATTCATCGACCTCAATATACGCTGCCATGAGGTATGCCGTTTTCACGGAAACGACCCATTATAATAGCGGGTTCGATTCATTTTTGCGTGTAATAATGTCCGTAGATAGGTTGCAATAAAGGAAGGACTAAATGACTCGGTTACAGTACCCCCGCTAGTACAAGATTAATGCAATTCTATAGATGTACTACACCACAAAAATCATTTCACTTTGGCTTTTTGGCAACAGAAGAACAACAAATTTCCTATAGCGATAACAAAAATCAATAGTTATTATAGCTAGCTTCTATCATTATTTTACCCTCATCATAATTATATCATGAGTTGCAATGATATTATAATATCTGTAACTACGCTAAGTTGACCGTAAAACTCGAAACCTCAGGAAGGACTCAAACCCGCACTTAGAAAGACATCTGGTCGCAATAGTTTTTTACCAGCAGATAACGTAGAATGAATTTCGTTTCATTTCTTCATGAGTATTTTCACACGGTTTTTTCTTTTCTTTTTGGTTGCTCCATAAACTATTTGGTAATGTTGATGTTGTTTTGATCATGATATATTTCACTGATATCTGATAACATATCAATAAGTGATTCAGTCGTACCACACTGATAAGTTTTCGAATCGTGGAAAATACATTAAGAAATATCATGTAGATATCAAATATTGTAATCTGCAATAATGATTTCCTCTTTTTTTCCTCTTCAGTAATAACGCGAGGTTGGTATAGCGACCTCCGCAGAACCTAAATAGGTTCAATTCATTTTCCATTTGCTTAGACATTTCCATAATTCTAACGAAAGAAATTTTCAAATCAATACTCAATATCAATATTCTCGTATCATTTTCGTGTTGTTGCTGAAAAGAAAAAGCATTGAATTGAAACGAGAATTCTCTTTCTTAGAATTATGGAAACATCTAAAAGAAGGGAGAATAAGTGGGACCTATTAAGGCTTATGAGGAGGAGTGCAATATTGCCGAAACGTCAGCCATTATTCAATTAGTATTATATGCCAACCTCATGTTGTTGGTGAAAACGAAAAACGAAGTCAGGGGCGGAAGCTGAGGTTAACACATAGCCGATCTTGGTGAATATGCTAATAATTATTTCAATGGCTATTAAAAGAAATCATAATAATAGAAAAAATAATGGCAAACGAAATCTGAATACCGTGCTCCTGAAGTAAGCTTCTTCACTTATTATAGTTTAAAAGTTCTGTACAGACCAATATATTCAAAGTATTCATTAACTATCAACATTTGTTTGACTTTTACTCATCCTCATGACTCCTTTAATAAGTATTAAAATGAACCTTGTTGGATAATAATTCATCTACGCTTCACTTTGAATCATTGGTTTCTTGCTTTTTTTGAAGAACCTTGAAGAATCCTTTAACTAAATTAAAAACTGTTGCCAAAACAAAGCAAACCTTTTTTTGAATTTCTACTAAAAGAACCATAATAGAGGAGTAGAGGTTTTTTTTCTTTTGATAGATCACCACAATTTAAAATTCTGCTCTTATATCAATCTCTTCAGCTGGTAAGATTCTATTCGTTCAATAACAAATCGATTAGATTTTTCTGAGAACGGAACAAATTTGTCCTCTAATTATGAATGTAATATGATGTATCCTCATTTTATGAGGAATTTTGACAAAATATAAGTATAATGAGGTTTTATTTTTCTTACTTGCTATAATTATGGTGTCCCTTTACTTTTTTTCTTTATAGAATGATAATTTCAGAGAGCTTTTCAGCAAAACCGTTTCGGTATCCCAGTCATACCACAACAAAAGATACGTCGGATCGTAATGGACTACGTAGTGCTAGTCCGGACAGCAGCGGAATATCTGCTGATGTTACGGATTCCATTTCTGGAGAAGACGTAAAGGTACGCCAAGTTTCATTAGATTTCCTCTTTCCTTCTGACTCATTACTGAGTCAGTTTTCCGTTAGTGTGATATGAATTTAGAAGCGGTCTAATGAGAATTGACAATAAACTGCTTGTTGGAATTATGAGACGAAAACTTTTTTGAAACTATTTATTAGATTTGTAAAATTTCTAAGACGTAACGTCATAGGATGACATACCAATCCTATGAGTTTTTTTTCTCTTTGTTTTCTTATAGTTCAGTTATTTATAACTGTTTTCAATAACACTATGAATAATTTGAAATGAAAAAAAAAACAACTAACAGCGCTTCATTTACAACATGTGGAGTACGTAATCGTCAAATACATCACTTTTTTCCCTTTCTTGTATTATATTTAGAAACATATTTTCTTCAATATGTTATGTACACCAGATGTTTTTTAATCGACGAAAAATCTTTAACCGACTGTTGATGAACACATGTGAGAGCGATTCATTACATTACGGATTATTTCTACGAAAACTAAAGTTATTGTACTACTAAACAGCGAAAAAGAAGTTGATTTAAATGATTATAGTATTATTTTCATAATATTAATTTACTTATGTGAAGCTTTTCGTTTGATGGCTTGAGACATTGGATGATATGTATTTAGAGAGTCAGCGACCTATCATCACTTTCCAGTGTCGATCCCAACAGCTCGGTTTCTGATTCGAATGAAGAGGGAAAGTGAGTTTTTTTGACCCCGTGTTCCTCGTGTTTTGGTATTTTTGATGTTCGATTGCTATGAAGAGGCTATCACTTAGCTACATTCATTCGTTTATAGCCATATAACAGTCATAGAGATGCAATAATTGACGGAAAACAATATGTTTCAAATGTTTATGTTTCAAATGAATGTATGTATTGTGCATTCTTATTCAGCAATGAAAAAAAATGAAAATATTCAGAAATTCACTTTTCCTTTTCTACAATTTCTTTCGTAATATTTCTATTTGTGATGTTATTTACAGGCTACAAGCACCTGCAGTGATACGCCATCCTCAACAACCGTATCTTACCAGATTGACAAAAACTAATCCAGCCAGCTCTAGCGTACTACAAGCAGTATTCGACAATATTGAGCGACCTGAAATAATACGACCTTTTGCAGAAGTGCGTGAACTTACAGAGTTTAATATAATCAGACGTCCTGCCTCATTAAACAAGTAGGAGGGGCAGTAGTGATGTCATAGTGACACGCAGGCTCGAGTTAGTTTGCAGTCGCCTCCCAGGCCTTTCAAACCCACCTTCTCTTTGGGTTTGGTAAATTGGTACTGGGTAAAATGACCAAAACTGATTTGGTGAAGAGGTGTCAACTAAAGTCACTGTATAGATTATTCCAAGATATGATATTGAACACGAACACGTAGGCGCATTCCTCAACGATTTATATATGCACTACGTTTTTTAATGATCAATCCATTTTTCGGTAAAAAATGGATTGATCATGACGTAACAAACAAAAGCCATTAATTATTCATTATCTCAATATAATTGTATGATGGTTACGGTAAGAACCCCACTATGAAAGCATTAATCTTTAAAGAATAGAAGCTAGTAAGCTAAAGCGTGGTACTACATATTGTAGACAAAAAAGTGCATTGAAAGCGATACATGTTTTAATAGATTTTCGGAATGTCGAAAGAAATATCCTACACATATAACCCCGCAGAAGGAGAACTTAGCAACACCAGCACAGACAAAATTTTTCTAGAATAATGATAGAAAACAGTGGACAATTCCGACAACTGTGGAGGAAGATATGCGGAAGAATGACTCTCCTGAATGGAACATCATTCCAACTACCGTAACACCACCTCTGCCACCTAAGGTCGACGGGTGGGTTTTAATATGTAATAAAACCCCGATTTGCATCGTTTTCATCACGGTCGACGACTTTTTAATACTAAGATGATCTGGATTGAAAGGAGCACTTATTCAATAGAGAATTGTTGCAATTTTTCTAGAAAGTAACTTCGTATGCAGTTTCTCCGACAATCAATTATAGAATCAGCTGTGTGGGACATCTAATTGAGTCTGATCAACATCCAAACTTAGCCCCCTCTTATCCTTCCTTCTTATAGTGATAGGACCCTGATTGCAATAATATTGTGGAATTTGTTATATCTCTCAAATATGTCTAATATAGAGTGCGTGTGGTTTTCTTACGATTCATTCTTAAACATTCTATCATAGATAGTTTTGAGGAACTGTAATGGAGTGACCTTGACGCGATTCTCTAACGCGATCGTAGAGGCGCACTGTGAAACGATGTGGTTTGCATGAATGGACGAATGATTGCGTGCACATTTCATACGTAGAAAGGGGTTTCTAAGATAACATAAATTGCCAGCAAACAATTATTACGAGACGAAAACTCATCAAAAAGAAAAAGTGAACAACTAGGAGAATATCATACTCATGGAAAATAGTTTGAATTGATGTGGAAGAAAAAGTGGAAAACAATGTTGAAGCGTTTTTGTATGATGTCATTTCTTTCTTGAGAAACACGTATTGCATTCAAATCTTTTCTTCTATGAAATTGATTCAACAATAGGAGTGCGAAATTGAGAAGTGTATGTCTTGTGAGGTGTGACAGAAATCAGTTGTATGATATAGATTTTAATATTAGATTCATAGGATAGTGTATTTTTGAAAGATATTGAATTTAGTGGCCTCACTGAGGAGGTAATACTGTCACGAAAACGCAACATTTGCACAAAAATGTCGGACAGTCTAAGAATATTAGAACACTCTTGTAATCAAATTCATAAGGTTAGTTTTATTTTGATTAGTATTGACGAACTTATTAACTAAAGTAATTTCTGATTGCTACAACTAAAAACTAGAATAACTTAGATGTTTTTTATGCTGAAAGCACATAGCTGTATTTCTTTTTCCAGATTTCTGCCCCACAACACTGGCGTGCACCACATCTACTGCAGACGACTCTTAACAGTCTTCGTGATTCCGTGACAAGTGCTCATGACGCGTTGGAAATGTTTGTGGATAGCACCGCTAGGATATCTATCGATCGACGAAATCCAAAAGCTGAAGGTATTATCAATTGATCAATTATTTTCCTTATATCGTATGATGACGTTGTCATTCTTTTAAATCACCTTTTCTTTTCTACTTGTTTTCCATTGTATGACGTCTTAAATTTCTTATTTTCCCATCAGTTGTTTTCCTGAATTCATTTTCAATATTCTATAATGATATGGTGAGCTAAAGTGATTACAAAGTAGATTTCCTATTTGCTGTTCTACCAATCAATCAGACATCCGAAGTTGATCTATTGATTGTGAAATGTTTTCTTAAGCAGAAGGGTTTCTAGTTGTTGTTGTTGTACTTCTTCTTCTCAGTTATAAGAAAGGGATTTTTCAACGAAATTTTTTAGTTTGTATTCTGTATAGTTTCAACCCATCATAATATTTGTAATGAACATCTTATAAATTTTGTCAAAAAATATTATCGACCTCAATACGCATTGAATGCCCTGCCCTTATTTCCCTCAAGACTTTTTGGCATATTAGATTTAATCGTTTTTTATGATGTAGAGTGAAGCTGTGCTCATCATTAATCTCTAATGTGACCTCAGTAATCTACCTTATCGCCTTATTTAGGAGTACCAGTTCCTTTAACGTGCAATTTATATGCTGTTTGAAGCGAATTTATTATGTTTTTAACTTAAGACTGTATATAAGCTTTCTTTTAAACTTTTCATTTATAGAATTCGATCGCCTTTTGAAACCATTATTAGCCGGACGTAGTCAAATTTCGAGTTTACGACGAAACCTCGATGGTGATGGTTGGACGGTCTCTGCTCTTTCACGTGACTATGAAAATACTGTAAGAACTATGGATAGCCTCGACCGATTCATAATAGCTATTCAGAAGGTAATTTGCTCGTAAATAAAACGATGAAGTTTTTGAAACCAATTTGAGGAAAAAATTGTTCATTCCCTTCCCATTACAAATATAGATGATGGTCGAAATCATTGTCTAAGAAATTTCTGGAAAGATTCCATACTTTCATACGTAATATATAGAAGTATATTGTATATCTATACATAAAGCTTGCCTAAGCTGTGATCGAAGCTAATGTAGTTCGATTCCTCATGTCGTAACACATGAAGAAGTGATCAAATTTTTGTTTTTTTTTCTAATCACATGAATAAAATCTTCCAGGTTCCGGCTGATTGTCGTCGTCTTTTACAATGGACACAACTTCTCATTCCTTCATCAACAATAGTATTCCTTAATCCTTTTACAAACAACAGAATCGAGACGACATCACAAGCTAACACTCTTCTGCCAAAGATTGCTGATCGGCGCACAGCACTGCTTGGGTATGTGTCAAATATTGACAATTTTTAGTCTGTCTATCTATTCATGAAGAATTCGAGTACTGAGAAATCTTTTCAACCATGAAGTTGATCCAGTAGTAGTGAAGATATCTAAAATCTTTAGATCATCGCTTTTACTGGATGATGCGAAACGTCTATCATCTTCGTCCACATCCACCGTAATGTCATCTGATTCTTCACAACCGTCTTCTATTCTGGTGACTAAACATAACGTCGATAAACCAAAAGGTCGTGTAACGTTTGCCGATGAGGTGAGGCTGCTTCATTTTGCCATTTGGTACTATTGACGAGTTAAAATGAGTTATATGTGATGGTAACAAATATATTTGGGCACGTAAATCGATTATGATTTAGTCAGTAATAAGGCGCACGTCAAGTAGTAAATACGTTAGTAATTAGTGAAACCAAACATATATTTAATCACCCTCACGGTTCGTAATGGAAGGTAATGTAGGTCACATCCAACAGGCAGCAATTTGCAGACTTTAATTGGTGCCAGCTTCTATTTTATTACTCATTACAATAAGTTACTTTTATTGTTGAAGCTATATAACTTAGCTAAGTAGTTTGCTAGATCGACGAAGGTTTGGTTTTTGGTTAGATTTTCAATGCAAAACCACTTTTACCTTGAACGATGCTCTTGTTTTTGTTATCAGAACTCGACAAACTGGTAGATGTACTACTTCGATACATAACTGTATTAGCATTAAAACTCTCAGCAGTACATTTCCAGTATAGTAGTACTTGTTTGACTTCAGTGTGTTGTTAGTTTTTGCTCGATGTTGATTTCTAAAAGTCATCTTCTACTATGTTAATAAGTTTTGTAACGAAATAATGAGTTTGATTTAGCAATACGACCGCCCATCAGTGTCATCGTCGTACGATTCGAATTGTACTCGTTCGAAAAACGCAACGAATAGCAGCGGTTCGTCGTCACAGGACGAGTACGTCTCATTGCCGGAGCGCCGCTTGCAAGAAACGAGAATCATTGAAGAAGAAGACCTCGAATCGATTGTTAGTGATCGGGAAAGCCTCTATCAAGTAAGAATGATGAAGAATGCTTTAAGTATGAAAACGACAGTAAATGATCGTCTGAACAGAAATTAAAAAAGAAAACTATGAGGAAATGAAAAAAAGAGAAGAAAAAAGAGAAACTATTGCACTTCTTTGATCATTTTATGATTCATCTCATTAGAAGTCATGCTATTCATCTTCAAAATGTCTAAATTCCAGGACTATGCTTACCTAGATGATGCAGAGCCTGGACAGTCGAATACAAACGTTGATAAATTAATAAATACGGGAATCAGTGATGAAGTAAGACGTTATCCATAAATTTCTTACGGTACAACATAATTCAATGTTTCTTTTTTGTTGAGCGGATCTCCTTTGATGTTTAGAGCTCTAGATAATCAATAATTTTCACTTCATTCATCATACAATTACTTTCAAAACCGTTCACTTCACCATAAAAAGTAGCATTATTTTCAAAAGAGTACTTGTGATTTAACATCAGTCTCATCATTTTTTTGTTATCAGTATCTCTAAAGTCTTTGTTCCCAAAAAGTGAAGTTTTAAACTTTCCATTCAAGAAGAAGAAGTCGGTCATTCATGGAATTTTGATTGTGTACAGTATCAGCTTCTCAGTGTAATATTAAGTCATATTTTTCCAAGCTCAATTTTTGTGAATATAATCATTATAACGTCAAGAAATCGTATTGATAGTCTAGGAGATATGCTCTAGTCTCACGCATCGTTGGCTATCGCCAGTTCGATACTTCAACAATACTACTCGGACCGTTATCGTTTTAAAGTCAGCAATTTGGTACTGAAACTATATATGAGAGGATGTAGAACTTTCATTTGATAGTGTTTGATCACCACATACCATTGTAGACAGCGACTAGATGGTACAAAAGAATGTCTGCGATATAGGTGTTAGGCGAACGTCTGAACACTCACATTTAAATAATAAATTATGTACTAACAACTTTTGAATTGTTGAATGAAGTTTTGAGATAAATAACAGACACTGACTAACCTTCAAAATATAGAACGTCGGTGAAAAACCGTACACCAATAACAATTATTGTTTCTCAAATCTGATACCTCATTCTCATATTATTCTGTCTACAACCAATTTTTGAAGATTGAAATGCTTTTTCCAGGATCGTCAACTTGCGCGGTTTTACGCTCCACAATTTGATCAACACATAGATTCTCTCTCGTTAGCAGTCGAGGATTTCTTAGGCACGGTAGAAAACAATTTGCCACCAAAAGATTTTGTCCAAAAAGGGAAATTAGTGAGTTAAAGAATTTGTATTTGTTCGTTTTTTATTAATACCTTACAATTCAGATCATTTTGGCTGCTCATAAATTGATTTATATTGGGGACACCGTCTCGCAATGTGTTTCCGATCGTACCATCAGTCATAGCCTCAGGCAATGTGCTGATAGGTTATGCGAATTACTAAAGGCATGTGTCAAAGCTATGAAACTTGCATCAGATGAGGTAGGTTACAGATTCTTCTAAGAACTTCTAAAGATATCAATTCTGCGTTCGCTGAGAAGTTGGTTGTCTGAATTCTGACAGCCCATCGCTAGTCGACCAAAGACTGTTTTAACCGATTTCAATAGAAATAGATGTAGTGCGAAGTTGATATATACTTTCTTCGTTAAAAATGTGATTTTACAGTATCCTGAATTGAAGAGTATGCAAGGAATGATCGACAGCATCATCTCAGTCTCTAAGACAGCCCACGAAATGAAGGCTCTTGTGAAACAGTGGTGTTAATCGCGTACATTTCGCTCTTTGGGATCAATTTATTAATCACCGGGTTTTAGAATAATGCGCGGTAATGCGTGTAGATGTAGTGATGTTGATTATAAATGAACCGTATACATATATTGTTTCCTATAGCGTCGAGCTTCTTCTATTAGAAGAGGGTCAAACCTTATGCAGAGGATACGGCGGTTTATTTTAGTCGCGCTTTGTGATAGACATTACTACTTGTGAGTTTATTTTCATTGAAAAGTTTAGAGTTTCAAGCTTTCATATCTCGTTTTTACACTGTATACCTATCATCCACTTCAACTACAATGTTGTTGGACAAATTCGTTACTATTTGGGCGTTTTAAGTGCTTAAGAACACTTAATGTATTCATTATTAGTTGTTGCCTTCAAGTAATCCTGCTCATCTTAACGTATGTGGTGTACATTTTGTAAATAAAGGCAACGTTTATAACTCTGTGAGGCTCTTATTGTCGTAAAACTCATACTGTTTTCAAATTAGCTCAAAATTTGTTAGTTTGAAATGTGATCTATTTGGATGGATGGATAACTTGATGAAATACACAGGATTTTCAAAATGTTAAAGAGAAAAAACACTATTTTACTATTAAATAGTTGTGTCATTACAGAAAGGATTACCATCGTAGTTAAAAGCAACGTATTTTTGAAAATCAAAACAAAACATGTGTTGTATTGGGAAGTCAGATAGTTCGATAGTAGTTGAATGTGCTTAGTGTAAACGACGTTAATAAGCTTATAACAAAGCGACAGTATGAAAATAGTTGTAAATTTTATAATGACTGAATAAATAAATCGTCGTTAAAGTGCTTGCAGTTGTTGATGAGTCGATTTTGAGTATTCGGTAGATGAATTCGGAACCTAGAGTGTTATAAGAAGCTAACAAATCGATGGTAGCTTCGTGCGTGCTGCGTTCATGTGGTTGCTGATCATTAACGGCTCAGTTCGGTCACTACGACACTCATGAACATGACGAGCCTAGGTGAATTCAAGTGCACGAGTTTTTCATCTGAGAAAGAAACGATTCTACTTGTTTTAACAACCATCTACCGTGTACCAAAGGATCTAGGTATTTCGCCTTCGATTTCATACTGCTTTGTTTCGTTCCGCTGTCATTCCGGAGAGTTCATTTGTCTAATTTTTCTGTACTTTTTAAACAAAATTTTCGACTGTACCCCACTGACTAGCAATCCGATACTTTTCAAACACATGTGGTGCAAAGAACGATTTGCTCCAACATTATTGTAACGTAAGCACAGGCGACGATTAAGCTTCATCCATTTATTCCACACTGAAAAATTCTGTTGCTTTTTCTTCCCTGTATTGCGATCACATGGAATTTACGGCGGCCAGCAGCCTCAAGGAGTGCTAAATTTAGGCATCTGAAGAAACTTTTACGGTATTATGGGTGCTAAGTAAAAATTGGTTCTCATTTTGTGTCGTAGAAGTTTTCCATTTCTCCATTTCTAACAAGGGCACGTTTAGTCCGTGATTTAGTCGTCCTTATCTATCGTCAATTTGTCGAATATCGTATATGGTTGAATCGAGGCTACGTGGAGGTAGTCTAAGGATGAAAGGATTGGATGGATTGGACTACTAAGCTGTAGTCCACGCGTCTTATGATTTCGTTGAAGCTTTGAAATTAGCAAAACATGAAGTAAATTATGTTGGTAAACATCAATGAAGGTATATTAAAAACAAAACACTACATGACAAACCACTGAAAATGATCCTATTTTACGTAATATAGGAACTACAGAAATCGCATATGTTATATAGAAATTTTACATAACCATTAAACAACCCATGATCTACATTATACGGTGAGGATCTACAAGTTGTGAGCAATGACTGTTGGAGTTCGTTCGAACCTCGTAGATGTATTCATTATGGATGTGGCTGTTTTTGCAAAGATCATGTTTCTTAATACGCCACATTAAAAGTTCGTTGATTACTTCACAGAAACTATCCTTATGAATTGTGATAGACTATATCGATTTCATATTTTTACAATTTATATTGCAAAGCTGTTGAATTGATCAGAAAACTCAGAGCTTTAGTCGAGACTCGAACCAAGAGGACACAGATTTCTGATTCATTTAGGTTCTACTCATTCATTTGTTTTCGAAAAATTATTGTTAGGTTCATTCAGAACAAAAAATGCTCTAGTAAGAAGAAGATCGTAACCGATTAAAGTGCCAATCAAATCGAGCAGATTTGCGTCACAACAGCCTAATTCGAGGGATCATAATTTTTCAAATGCAGCATTTTTTTATTACTCACATGTCATTTTATAAAATCGTTTGTAAGCTTTGTGATCATATTTGTAAATGTCATGAAGAGCTATTAAAACACCTACTAACCAAACCCTAATTGCTACAGTATCAAAATAATTTATCGATAATACAGAAAGAGATCAACCTGTCAGTGTTGTCCTTCATACCGCACAAAAGGTTAACGGTGATAGAATTGAGTCAAAGGTGCTCTTCATCCTGATTGAATGAAACTGTAGAAGAATAAGAACACAAACTTGATAAAGATAACGTGACTACGAATGACAAAGATTTATTGTGTTACACGAGTACCCAGGAAACTGTCCCTCTATTGCTCATGAGGAAGCTGTCATGTCATACTCACTTTGGCCTGAGATTAACGATGACGTTGTATTATCATCGAATTCGGATGAGAATAAAATACAAATAGTAGTCCGTTGAAAAATTATTCTATTAATCAGAATTTCTTGATAAAACCTGAAGTATTCCATATCAAAAAGTGGTACACAGGCTACGCTCAACCAAATTTCTGAAAGGGACGGAAACGATTGGAAAAAATCCAGAATCATTTGATTTCTCTACGTCTCATATTTCTAGCATACAAGAGGCCAAAGAAGTTATGAGGTAATACTATACGCAAATCTAGGTAAAATCATTCTATTTAATTGTCATTTTTGAGGTATTATCTTCGATTGAAGCCAACGAAAAAGCTTAGAAGTCCGACGAAGTGCTAAAGCTGTTCAGCTCAGACACCTTAGAGGACATATTACAGTCAAACCTCAAATGTATCGTAAGGAAGAGGTTGGTGGAGTTCATAAAACGTCTAAATTCTTTCAAATGACATATATAATAATTTATCGCTTCACAAGATCAATATCGAATTCTAAATAAACGAAAAATTGCGACAATCATAAAAAATTTCCATAACAAGTCCTCCTCGAGGGCAACTATTTTTATAACTACCCTCAGAACGTTATCATCGTAATTGAGTCAATAAATAATAAACAAGCTGATTTTTTAGATAGCTTATTAACAATCGTTCTGCAGCAAACAAAACCTTTCAAAGAACCAAATAGGTTGCATAAAATGGTAGAATTATCTACAAAAACTTCTAAAACATAAGAATATTAAGCCATATTGCATTAGGATGTTTAAGGAAGTTAACGGATAGAATTCTAAAATCTCTTATTTGTTTCCGTATTAAATCCGTGAGATTCTTATCAATTAGCGAATGAAAATCAATTGGGGTGTACATGAGGAACGACAAAAGTTACCTATTATCCTTTAGTTAAAGCCTACATAAAATTCGTTTCTATCAAACTGTACTACAAATAGTACAGATATTCTACTGAGTATTCCGTTGAATCAATTATAGATATCCCATAGCGAAATGAGGTAAAAGAATGTGTTATATCCAGAGGCTATGGAGGAAAGTTCCGTAGTTCTCTAAATTTTTCAACTTAATGCTTGTTTTACTCGATGATTAAATAGTTTATTAATAAATACGATGACGTTTCTAACATGCAAATAAAGAATGACATCACAGCCTTAACAAATCGCTTTGGATTGAAAAAAAATCGTGCTCTAATCAAACTATCATGACATATTGTCACGCGTGTATTTTGTAAAAACTTTGTACACATTTCAGTACTCCTACTACTAAGTTGGTACTGGTTGTTGTTATTCCGGGGTGAAGACGTCTTGGCTTCAATTATACGTTATTGACATTTCTTAAAGTACATTTGTTCTTATTGAGAGCACTTAAGAAGTTATTTAGTTCTGCGTACCCACTAAGATATCTGCGTATAGAAAACATCATTACACATCAAATCTTCTCTATCATGTGAACACTGAACTACAACTAATAGTATATGGTCGAACTAATACTAATAGCTTAATAATAACACTAATAAACTGAGGTCTGTAATAAATGACCACGGTTAAGCCGAAAACCACCCATCTGTGAACCCGATCTACACTGTCAGAACGCCCTAATCTTGAAAATGTAAATACGATTTCACCGACAGAGCAGTATTCGAGTACGAAACATCTTGTTGCTACCACTACCATTGTATTTGCATTTGTATAATAATTGTATATTGATGTATTTGTAATGATTCATGTTCATTGTTTCATATGACTGGTTATTAAACAAAGGTTAATGAGCTAAATTGTAAATTGCCGATTAGTTCGTCTCTACACAGACAATCCCCGAATAAAAGACCCAAGTTTCAGAAAAATGCAGTGAAGCTGAACTTTGAGTGAGGGCTATTCAATCGACGCTGCTTACTCAACAACTGAACTTCACCACTACTTGGTGCATTGGTTAAATCATGACGAAAGATTGGATCAAGACGAATAGTCAGATGAAAACGAAAGGTCGGTGCAATTCTAAATTGTATTGATTTCACTTAGTCAGTAGTAGCACTTCGTTCCATTCCTTACATGGCACTTTGCCTGCGAATTATTTCATCATGATCTAGATCATAAAACAGTCCGCATTACTGGTATATTTCCTCGAAGTTCAATTGAAAAAGCACTTAAACGTTAGCCTCAAAGGCGTATAACCAGTTTTTATTTCATTAAAATGCAAACAATATTAATCCAATTTAAAGACGAGAAACTAGAGTCATCCGTCTACTCGCATGACAATGAACTACCACCAGCCTAGACAGAATAAGATTTTCAACAATTATAGAAAGCAATAGCAGGCATTGAAGAGTATATCTCGAAAACTGGACATGTATTACGCGACAGCGGTCAGATAGTTGGTAATAGTGATTAACGTCGTACACAAAAAGAGAGGGATGATGACGAGAAATATCCTACAATAACTGAAAAATCTTTTTCTTCCTTTTCTACAATCAGGAATGAGGGTTTAATATATGAGCAAACTAATGCTAGTAGTTTACAGTGAAGTTTTTGATAAGCAGTCACTGTCCAGCCGGAAACAACCCAACAACGGCAGGTTTTTGCGGAACAACAAGAGCAGATGGAGTGGAGTTATGTCAATCATCATGCTCTTCCTTCCTATGAAGAGGTAGAAGCCCAAGTATAGCAGCCACTGTTTATAAATTTAATCGACGCCAAACCATTCATATTAAAAATAACCGGACATTTTTAGGTGAATGCGTCTCAGTTGCCTCCTTTTCACCATGACGTCCATCTTGTCGGATGGTATCCCATTTTAATGTAAATGGATGCGCCCTTGCTGTCTCCTATTCGCCATGATGTCCATCTTATTGGATGGTACTCCATTTTAATGTAAATGAATGAGCTTCAGTTGCCTCCTTTTCACCATGAAGTACATCTTATAGGGTGGTACCCCATTTTAGTGCAACCAGATGATCTGTATTTCACCTATTTCCTATGACTACTGATCTAATTCTTTCCACTAATTTTTCTTGTGTTTTGATATTTTTTTGATGTACTCCGAACTGGAATACCAGCGCAACAAATTTTATTTCGTACTGAAGCGTTGTACTTGGGTATATCTATTTATATAGAAAAGTATCCTCTACTACATAGAGTATTTTTTATATCTTGAACCCAGAAAATCCATACCCTCTAACTAATGCGTTTCTCTCATTGCACTCATTAAGACATACCAATCAATAGATTAGAGTGATGAGCATCTCGCTCATGCACACCGATCGATCAATGCCATACCGGGCATGAGACAGCTCCTTCTATCGACTACTACCACTCTTGTAAAAAATCTATTAACATGTTATTTCCGCTCTCTTAACGTGTTACCAATTAATTTCATGATATGTGAACCTACAACATTCGCTACTACTATCTATCTCAACATCCTCGCATCACTCATACGTTCTTTAAAATACCCTTCTTTATTCATTACACATTCACATTTCACTGTACCTCTTATGGTTAGTCTTTTCTACGTACAATCAATTCGGAATATTTATTCTCATTTTATAGATTTGTCTAGCATACACCACTTCTACAGTATGATTGCCGTATATGAATTTTATTGTTTTTAACTACTCCTATTATTATTGTTATTTGTTATCGTATTATTGTTGTGTACTACATAAAGGTTCAATTACACAAGTTTGAGGTAACTAGCCAATTACAAGAGAACTATCGTTGTTTCCAACAATCGTACACATCAACTTCGCAATCAACTCTTAAATCTGCGTGGCAGCATCACCTCTAGCACAGAGGAGTCTATTCCTGTTATTTCACTGAATCAACATTGCTGAAGAAAGATGCAGCCCAGTTGGGAACTACGTTCTCTAACGCTACAACACTAAATACATACATTAAAACCGCATCTCTCTTCTTTTAAGGTGCATTTACCTTCAATATGGGCTACAATCAATCTAGGACACAATATATATTATAATGATGTTGTCTTTGTTGAATTTACTTTTAGTGTTAGTAACTGAAAGAAGAAATGGAGAGTTATGCTCTTCTACAAGAAAGGATATGTCGAGATTAGCTACATACATTTATTTGATATATCATAGTTGAGATTGATCAGTTCAGCTATAACGTCAACACAAGAAGGAGGTTTATTTTTGTTTAGTCGATAATTTTTACATCTTGTTTTGTCGGTTTTTTCCTTAATTTAATTCATTCGATGATTTTCTTTAGAACTGCTGTCTACCTGGCCCCTATTTGGCAACGCATTGTTTTGCCTAGAATCTGTTTCATGTGATAGGAAGCTAAGACCATACCTGGATTTAGCTGTTGGAAAAACAGTCGTCAAACTGCTCAACCAGCTCCTGAATCCACACGCGTCTTAGGGCATGTACACGGTCGTTTTTGTACAGCGATTCACCCCCTACCCGCCCAACTGAGGTCACGCCTCGCAACCAACCGGCTTGAAAAAGGTCAGTATGGAGATCAGTGTTATCAAAAATCAAATCAAGCGTGCCAACTATAAAATTATGTTGGTGAAATCTTATTTTAACGACGTTTTTTTTCTTATCAGCTAATCTTTTAGAATTTTCATAAATTAATGGTGGATATTTGTAGAATACTGCGGATTGTACGCACAGATGTATGCTTCATATCGCGAATTCATCTCGGGTTTTTAGAGAGGATCTTCCCATTTCTTTGTTAATAGGATACCTCTATATATGGTTTGTTTTAAATCCGTTTATTTAATAACTTCATAGTCATGTTTCCACTCGTTGAACTTCACGTACACTGCATACGCTGAACTGGGCATTCAGGACTCGTTGCTGAAATTGACTTTGTCGAATATGCTATTTAGAGTTTTTTGATTGAAGAAAAAGGAGGAACATATAAGGTTACAGACAAACTATTACATGTGGGGTTGTTCGGAACCCTCCATGACCGCGATTAAGCCGTTCCGAAGCTGGACGAGGATTAGGAATCTGAATTAGCGCAATCTTATTAAGCAGTGAAAATTAGCATTGCTACTTCTCTAAGTATCTTTATACAAATATTCTATAACAACTATTTAAAGTTATATTTTGATAGCGTAGCATAGGAGGAGAGCGGCATGATTTTGATTTAAACTTTTAACAAAAGCTAGCAATCAACTTGAAGGCGCCGCAATAGTTTTACAGTGTCAGGACTACTGCAAACTGTTACTGTTACGATTATTTATTCGATTAAGTCATAGCAAATGAATCCATTATGAGTTTCGGAGTTTGGATCTCTAGAATAGACACTATGTTTGAGTTCGAAAAGATCAAACTTCAGAATGTGGTTGGAGACGTTAATGGCAACTGAGTCAAAAGTGCTTTAGAATGAATAGATGAAGCAAGCGTTCATTCTATTGATTGATCTCTTGAGTGATGAACAAATATGTTAACAGCTTATTATAAAAATCCTTATTGCATGAAACAAATAGAGAATGATGAATAATGATTAAATGAATATATTTTTAATTGACTGCACTGCATATATTGATAGATGACATGCAATTTCTACTATCGAAAACGATTAAACTGGAAGCTTAGTAAATTGCTTCATTACAACATTCCCTCATTTAACTCAATATTATGACAAGCAAAAACACACACACTAACTTCTCCGTCTCCATATTCGGCGATATATTGCCTCTGATGAAATCGTGTTAGATAGGCGATTGCTGCATTTTGCAGTTTGTTCATGTGACATTCGTGAGCCGTTAGAAACCAATCGATCAGCAAACTCATTTCTTCATTATGCTAAAAGATAAAGTACCACACTCAATGAACTTGTATGATCTTAGCAATTCTGAGCAAACATAGAAGTTCATGTTGTTTATTAAATGCATGTTTCCTAACCAACTCCTGACATTCTTTGATGGTTAATTGCACTCCAGCCATTATGACCTGAGGCATTGATTTTACTACAAACTAATTACAACCAGAAATACAATCTATACTGATCTTCAACGCGCTAATCAAAAGCCATAATGATGCACTTACAGAGAATATACCTGAGAACACTTATACTTACTGCTAGAATATACTTTTATCCTCGTTTTATTTAGTTCGTGTAAGGTGATGCTGTGAATAGTCGCGTAGGACAACCCCACCAAATAGATGCTGCCTCGGGCTACCACTTAATCAACACCTCCGCTCTATTCATTGTAATCATTTACTTGCTATTAAATGTCATAAATTCACCTCCATAACGCTCAAATATCCAAGCCTTTCTACTCCCACCATTAAGCCACTGAGTTGCATCACATCAAACCTAAAAATTTCAGATAATTACATTATTCAAACAATTTTATTCTTATTCTGCTCTATACAGACCTATTAGCCAAATTGTAAATGTCCTTGACGAGTGATGGAGAAACTGATGCAGGTGCCGAAAATGTTGATGTTACCATAAACATTATGACCTGGAAGAAGTTCACTGTAATCAATAGGCTGCTCACATTAGGAGATAAAACTCCTTCAGGAGGCTTCTGGCGACAGCTTTGAAAAAAGTTCGGTAGCGCTTCTTGTTTATGACGTTAAAGTGGTAGCGTTCATAATTCTTATTGAAATATGAATAAAATAGAATGAAAAAAAAACATATTGTTTTGGTTGATACAAGATTTAAGGTAAATATTTATTGTCTCAAAATATTTATAAGCTGGATCGTACGATAGGACAAATAGAAACAACACCAACAATGACAATTCTCTTCCTTATGTGTAGCACTATCTAACTTTGATGAAGCTGAACTTGTCATAACGATCAATACTACGATCAACTTAAAGTTTAGGGAACTTCTTTTTATCGTGAACACAATAATTAAGTAATGATAAGCATAATAATCAGGTTTACGACAACGATATCACTGTGGAACATTCTACCGTAGTGCAGCTTGGCTTGACTGGTCGAATAAATGATTGAACTTATGACCTAGACTATTTCTTTAGACCAAATTTCTACTTGCATAAACTTATATAAAGGAGAAACCCTATTATCCAAATTATGTAAATGTAAACATAATTTTCAGCATAGTAAACATAATGAAAAGATAATGTAAGCATAATAAGATACCGTTTTTGCTGCTTCGACTGCCACATCGAGAAATTCCATTTTCTCTGCTTGTCGTCCACTGCCGTTGAAGAATTCGCGAAAAAATGGAGATGAGAAATACAGTGCTTCCCTTGAAGTGAACATCTGTCCGTCACGACATACTACCGCAAAGTTGTGATACGACCTGAGCATTATCATTCAGAATTTGAAAAAGTTTCATAAAAGCATCTTGAAAATTCTCGTCAACTAGCCAATTGAACAGTTACACATCGTTGTCTTGAAGATTTTTCAGATTATTTTTATTAAAATGTAGTAATAAGTAATCGATAAGACAATGAAATGTTAAGCTTTGATTCAAATCAAATTAGAAATGCTAGCAACAATCGGAATTATTTGTACTGCTGCCAATCAATTCAATTCAAAGAATGAAAATTTTCAGCCCAATTCAAGCTCTCAGAAATAACACAAAATGCAGAAAAATTACTTTAAACAATCGTTCAATTTAAACATTGTTCGGTCCGATGATGAGCAGATGGAAAGGACAACCTCAGGACTCCGAATTCAAGAACATTGAGAACTGTACAACAGATAAGTGAAAAAGCAAATTATGACCATACGAAACAAATGAGACTAGGTGAACAATGAGAGCAAGAAAAGCAGTGTAGGTGAAAAATTTTTGTAAGACAAATTATGCGAAAGATTAGGCGATGACCAGAACAGGAGGCAAAAAAAAGTGCTATGAAGTAGATAAAAAAATCACTACGAGTAGCACAAGCATACTTAAGCCATTACCATTACCAGCCATCTAGAAAAAAAACTGACTTGTCGTCAAGAAGTCGAAATCGCCAATCCATCTGAAGTGGAGTGGATGTGGGAAGGAGATCCCACTCAGTGACTCTGAATTGCGATGGAGATATAAACAGAGTAGTTGTGATCTCGCACATTCGCCCTTGAAAATATTTTAGGTGAAAACTTTGCAAAGAATTCTGATATGCACCCTGTAGAAGAAGGAACCAAAAACCTGCATAAGTGGAAGTTTGATAAAGTTGTATTAATGTGGCTCCAATACTAGATGTGGGCGGTACTTTAAACCCTTGTGCTCGTTCATTCGCTGAAGGAAGTACGGTATATGGCTCGGGTTTCAATAACTCTAAAAAAACTGGACACTTCTGTAAGAAATGTCAAGACGTTCGCTTTTTCAATTCCATTTTACCCTTTTCTGTCTGGCGATCTTTGACTTTCAATAGAAAAGTGCATTTGTTTGCTTCTGCAATGTGCTCTCTGAACATTGCTGGTCGAAGACGAAGCTAAATATGTTACTCTTGAAATTCGAAGTTATATAGTCCATTAAAATTATGCAAGTCATACAAATTGATATTAATTTGCTTGCTAGTACTAGTAAACATGGAAGCAAACAGTTAATAACATCACTCAGACATGTGAGTCTTATTCACTGCAGAGAACTCTTGTAGGATCGATAATAATACTGTACCGATTCTGTATGAGTAACGTTCCCTTATATCACAGAGATTGGAAGAACAATTTTCTACTTGTGCTCCGAATGATACTTACAATAAGTTACAGTGTAATACGTACTGCTCACTCCTGTTATTCTACAATTCCAGTTAGTATTCTAGTCACACTTATAAGGTTAGATTTCAGAAGCACTCAATTATTATTATTACCTGAACGTGTCTGTTTCTCAATCCTACTTGGCGAAACGCTCCGAATGTATCTGGTCCGACTCGGATTTCCCTGAGTTAAAATAATTACACGATTTTTCGTCGGAGATTTCATTTTTATTATTAGTAACTCGAAATGAGATATATAACTTATAACTCACCAATCATGAATTACTGGTCCCTCAATAGTGGAAAACACATCAATCTCCCTAATAATACCTACAGACGGCTGAATTGGAAACTTCCAGAAGTGAATGAATATTAAATCTTGTTCAAAATTTGTAGACATAACCGCAGATTGTAGACGCTTGACTAAGAATGAGCATCATACGAATCAAATCTTCATTATCTATCTGACTATCAGAATATCTCATCATGAAAGCTGCTCTAACAAACTTTTCATCAGAATTGAGTTGTTAGTGAGTTAGTTGTATATTCAGAATGATTTCATGTAAACAACTATATAGTTGCTATTATGGAAACCACTTGTCCGTCCATACACATAAAAACGTACTCAAAATTTTGAACGATTTCAAACGTCAATAGGGCTTGTCAATCAATGTCACAATCTTTCAAAATCCTTTAATTTACATATGCGTACGATGTTCATCCCCACAGGCAACTACACCTCAAAGCGCCATTCATCTGTGATGTTAATAGATTCCCATCATGCCCTTACTACTCATCCCTTTAAAATTTCTTTCTAAGAATAATAGTAGTTTTACTTAAAGAATTTTTGTGCCTCATTTATCATAGTGATATTTCAGCTGTTTCGACAACGGTAAGGTAACTTCTTCAATTAAACAGCGATGATGACATAAACGCGATATTCTACAGATGAAATTTGACTTTTCTTGCATAAAACCTACTCCCTATGGTGAAGCTTAAAGTATTTATGCATAAGTGAAACTCCTAGAAGCTTTTATGCCAATGGCATAATGATGGTTACTGTGATGCACCATGTAAATGGCGGGATTATTTCAAAACATCACTCTTTGTGTGTAGCAGATCACGTCTGGCATGTCGTAACAGTGGCGACCGTGTGAATCAGATTACTATGGTATGAACAGCTTAAAAATGCTCTAAAGTGAGAGTGATATTGCAGTGGTAGTTTCTAAAAAACACTGTAAACACCCTGTCACTCATCTGTTAGTGAATTCGCAAAACACATTTCTTCAAGGAATTTTGACAATCGTTGTTTGAAACTGGTCGTGATCTGCCAAACTGCAGCCATTCGTAGTACGACATCTGTTGAGGTTATGCTTGCACAGTCGAAGTGACGGAATCGATGATGAAAGGTAAGCGGTGTGTCTTCTGTGATCTACAGTACACTACACTATCAAATTGTTCATAGTGATGAAGAAAGGAGGAAAATCTTCTTCAGATTCTTCTTTTATCTCTTTTCAGATAAAGAGTCACGAGGAAATAATCAAAGCCACATGACGTCAGTTGTTCAGAAGATAGAAATAGAAAATGGTATGAATTTGACCAATAACAACAATGTAGGTGGACCATAATATTCCTCTGTATATTTCATTTCTTCTGTCCAACATATTTATTTGAATTTTAGTATATTCGTTAAGTATACACTTAATAGCTGTATGACTAACTATTTCGAATGTTCAAACAGTATATATACCAAACAACATCCTATCTTAGGAGTGATAGGAGTTCTCTAGTTAAATAGTCGCCGCTGACTCTACCACTATAAATAGAAGCTAGACTCACTCACTCATTTCCTTTAAATGAAACTCAGAACAGAATATAAGGAGTGTTTTGTACAAATATATGTAACAGCTTATATGGCCATTACAGTACTCGCCATAATTTATTGATTATATAGAAAAATATATGCGTTTTTTTATTTATCAGTGAATTCATCTGTATCTGAGAAGAATCCATATTTTCAGAGTGTAGAAAGAAATACTAAGACTTTCATAAACTTCTAGTAATAAATATGTGATGCAATCGTCAATAAGAAGCAAAATGAAAACAGAAAATAATAAATCTAAGTGTCATGTAATGTTTAATAGTGTTTGAAGTCAAATATGCTAAATAAAAAAGTATAGGAGTGACGAGATTTATAAACATCAAAGCAGACTCTAGACTCCTCATACCTCATGTTTTTTCTCATGAACATTTAGTCAGTTCCGTAAAGTCATCTGAATTTCTTCGAACATTTATTTGACATTCTGCAAAACGATATGCTGTCAGTTCTTTTCAGGTTAGGAAATTTCATTTGTATTTCTACCGATAAACATCGTACGTACGACAAAGTAATTTCATTACAAGAAATCTGTTTTTACACACTATAAAGTGTCCGTCACTCATTTTGAGTCTATGATCTTCGGAACTCTTCCGTCGATGTTGATATTTTGCTCGTTTTTCTTTTTTCGTTTATCGGTTTATGTTTTTCAAATCAAATCAAACGTGCATATTAGTTATGCTCATTTGTTAATTATTCGTATGTTAAGCTCGATATCTTGTTCTTACTGATTATGCACACTGTTATGATAAAGGTACATTATCTAAGCTTCAAGTTTCTAATATCACATCAAGTATTACTGTGCAGTATAAATAGAAAGAAAACAAATCTCTATTGAACTTTGATCTATTGCTATATAGATATGAATGTGTTTATGTAAGTACTGTGTAATATTCATATATTTGTAGTCTATCCATTAAAATTTATACTCATTTGTACATATGTATTGTGATAACCTATTGTAACTCATCACTATCCTAAAGAATTAGGCCTGATTTGAATCCTCTTCTACGAAGTTTTGAGTTTTCTTCGTAGATCAAAGTATCATTGGATCCTTCATGAACCTTTTTTCGTTCATTTCAAATTCTCATCATCGAACCATTACCGCCTTTATTGATTGATCCAAGATATCATACCGCCTACTTGCCGGTACATAAGGTGAATAATCTGGCGCTCTCTACGAATTCACTTATTGTTTTGCATTATGATTCTAGAACTTTACCGTTGTTTTACAATATTCCAGAGCTTTCAACTCTGACAAACTGAGACGAAATCAACTATCATATCATTAACCACAACACTTGTCTGCTGGTCACAGCACAAAGCGCCCAAGGCAAGTTCCACGTAACTTTTTTGGGTCTAGTAGTTGCTTCAGCTAATAGAGCTAGTGAACTCGTCGGCTTTCAAGTAAGAACGTTTTAACTCTTTTAGTTTGTTGCATTTTTCGTAAGTTCTATTTCTCCATACATCTTCTTCCGTTAATTTACCATAAATGAGAGCAAGATTGGTGACTTTTACATTTCTAACTTTTTTAAGAGCTTCATTCTGAGTAGCTATCTCCATGCTCAACCTACCCAATATTATCATTCCTTTATCAATACTCGATACTTGTCATGGTGAAGATTTTGTTGATCGTTTAAACTTTGGTGTGACTGTTTATCTACTGTTGTTTTTCGTCTTAATAACTGGCTCCAAGCAACATTTTGGTAATCCTATCCAATGCATGGTACCACCCGAAAGTCCAGGTATTTTCTGTTGAATACGTCTGATGAAAACTATTTATTTACTAAATGGTCGCTATTTTTAGATTCTTTCAGAGTCATGGGTACTTTATTATCACGATTATTGTTACATACAGGATAAATTGAGAATATTCGACATGAACATACAAAAATCGGTCGAGTACGAAACGAAACAAAGGTCGATAACTAATTTTGGTTTGCAAATGCTTGAGATATTAATAACTGCTTAGAGGAGAACTGTGTTTATGCTATTTATCACTGATCATTTTATGTTTCTCACTAAATTGACTAGGTGATTGTATTCGCACCAACCGTTCAGAGCTGGAGCTGACATCACACCAATTGGAAGATTCTTGAAAGAAGATTCGACGAAATATTGGTCACCAAGAGTAATGTACTATCAGGTAATTTGACATTACTTTCAATAGTGCGAATATTGCTACTTCTAAGCTCTCGATAAATGCAATTGGAGAATAGGTTTATGTCATAGGTCCATAGTTTTAGAGCTCGATAAGTAATACAAATCATGCATTTGAAATCGGAAATACTAAAAATTGTGTGATAATTGGTATAGTAAGGGTCGTTGATAATGCTGTAGTCGCTAAGTTATCCATAAGCTCTTGTCTAGCTCTACCTTTGTGGCTAAGCTTACTTTTGATAAATAGTAAGCTTGCTTTTTTACGATGTCCTTAACTACTCTTCCTAAATCATTGCCAATGATTAGCAGGTTGGGCTGGACACATAAAACTCATTTAATTCAAAGGAATTCAATAAAACATATGTTTTACGGGGGAATCAAAAGAATGTCTTAAGAGAGTGTAGTAAATTTTGAAGAAAAGTAAAAGAAGGAAAGGTAACAATAGTAATATGATGATGTATGAATAGATTGTATTACTGAAAAATTTCAATCGGATAATAGAATTAAAGATACTAAGCTTGATCTACATCCGTCTATAAAAGTGTATCGTTTGTGTTCAACACAATATTTGTCACATGAAGAACATCGAGTTTGACAACTACTGAATCTAAAAAAATGATTTTTTATATAAACATTGTGACGTGTTTTATTAGATGTATTGGTTCAAACATGCAGTGCACACCGCTGGTTCATTATGTTTTGAAATGCCTGCCGATGATAGGAAGCAATTTTCATTCTTCTGATTTGTATGTAGTGCAACAAGTCAGGAGAAGACTCTATTGAAGTCGAAGTTTTCAATACACATGTTTTGGATATATAGAAAAATAATGTATTAATTGCATTTCTTCAATTAATTTTTCATGTAATGTTTATTAGCTTACGATTTAGTGGGTTCCGTATGTGTTATTTCTTCAAGCAATTTTTTTCTTGATTCCAAAACTTTTCTGGAAAGCGGTTGGCTCACATTGGCTCCATGGTAAGATTACACTTTCCTATTTCCTGTCTTTAGATATAGATTTTTGGAATTTTTAAAATTATTCCTAATTGGATTTCTATTTCGTAGTTTTACATATTCTCTTTTTTAGTGTTGGTCGCGTTATTTAAGTATATACTCAGGTATTGATTTCAAAACGGTCATCGATGAAGCCAGCAAACTACGTACATTATTTGGTGAAGATCGTGCATCAGTCCTTAGCAATCTAGTTAATTTCATTCGTTATATACTAAATTCAAAGTACAAAAGGTTCTTAAATATGAAATATATGAAAGTGTTAGGACGCCATTTTTAAGTGATGTGGTCTTGATTGAATTCAACATAGATTATCCATTGGCTCGTCAACTGTGTCTATTTGCTACGTTGTTACTAAATGGCTTGAAGTTCTGAATGGCTTTGGTCAGCTTTATATGTTATCATGCTTTATTGGACAAGGTGACTACTTTTGGGGATTTAGTGTGAGTGTTTTTTCAAAATGAAAGGTAAATATTTGCGTTTGTGGAATATTTTTACATTAAATCCATTATAGTTATTGGTCTCGGTATTGAACGGATCGGATGATCCAAATGTTGGTGTTTTTCCTAGAATAGTCCTGTGCGATGTTACAAGATTTGTGAGCTTTTTCAATTTGTTATTGTGATTTTATCGTTTTAGTAAGATTTGGTGAAAAATTGCTGTAGTCAGCTGTCCCAGTATTCCAGGCTTTGGCAAATTTGCACCAGGACCACATGCAGTGTGTTTTAATGCTAAATTTTATTAATGAAAAAATTTACACTTTTCTATGGTTTTGGATTGTTTTTGTATCTATCCTATCAGCGTTCTCTGCTGTCAGACAAACAATGTTACTTCTGCTTCCAATGTATCGAGCACTTATAGCTGAAAACCTATTACCGGTTTGTTTTCCATATTCTTAAACATATATGTAATCTTCATTTCATTTCCCTTACTAAATTTTTACATTCTTTTGTTTGTGTAACAATTATATCCTATTTCTTTGTTTTATTCTTTTTGTTATCATGAAAAAATCAATCTATGTGTTTATTTGGTGTTCGAGTCTATTTGAGTAATCACCGAAAATTTCTATAATTATGGAATATTGTATTTCGCAATGTCGTTGACGCACGTTTATGTAAAAATTAAAATGGACCATTAGAAAAAGAGGAGAATAAGAGGAAAGGTGCGCTTACCGCTTAAATTTGGCAATATAGATTAATTGGATGTTTATCAATAAGCGCTTGCTTTATTTCAATATGGAATTTATAAACGTAAAAAGGATTTTCATTACTACTGTTTACGAGAATAGAATCAAACAGCAATTTTCTTTTGTTTGTTTACGAGTCGATATATACCACATTTTGCTATACAACATCACATTTTTTGAAGTGAAACACTGAACTGATGAAACGTTCATCATAGCATATTTTTGCAACAGCATTCTACAAAATCTGAAGTTGAGATTATTGCTTAATGTCTGAGGTAGATTCCACTCAATAGTTTAGACTCAAGACGTATTGTTTTCATCCGCTGCAGCTGAATATGGTATACGTCCAAATCCTGTCAGCAGTCAGGCTCTTTTCGAATTTTTCGTGCACGAAGTGCTTAGGTAATGAAAGATTACGTATATTCTTGTAATTACATAATGAAGAAATGCTCTGTAGGTGTGACGGTATTCTTTTGCTCTCGTTTATAAATAGAAACGCAGGTGGGCTAATTACACACGATATTGCTCATCAGCTTTGGAAGATTACCGTGCAACCTATTCTGAAGTGAGAAAAATACTTTTTGTGGTCCACTTATTGCTATATCCTTATTATTTGAAAATACTCAAATGTTTGTTCGAAATGATTTTGTGTAGAACTATTCCTCAATTTATTCCTTTTTCATAATCGGTGGCGAGTGTGTTAATACGTCGAATGACCGCCCTGCTAGAAAAAAGGATTCAAATCTTTCCTTTTGGCGAAAGCTCTCGAAGCTACCCACTACGGTGCGCTAAGTGTCAAGAGTGATGTCGTTTCTTTTATTTTGTTGTATACTGCTCATTATGTTCTTCTTCAGTTTAGGTTCAAAAGATGGGATTCTCAGAACATCTTGGAGCTTCGAAAGATCCACAAGGTGCTTCATTTAATAACAACGAACGCTACTCAACAGCAGAGCCTTTGACTCGTTTACGTTCTCTTAGTGTCGAAGTAGATTTTACTTGCTTTTTAATTTTATTACGAAAACGCAGCAATTTAGAGAAAAGTTGTTTTGCTAAGAACCTGGAGATTGAGCCGCCAACCGCACCTTTGGACTCATTACTGTTGATTTCAAATGGCTCTACACAGGCGTTTGATAATTCCACTTGCCCAGATCATAAGTTCTTGTTTTTTTCAAATTTCATTTTCGACTAGGGGCTAACATAGGCTAACAGACCCTTTCTTTTGTAGTGTTTGTGCATCTTCCAATAAGGATTATTGCGACCGTACATTGGGTGGCTCCGGAGTCGCTGTTGTCGACAGTCGGTGTCATAAAACATAGGATTTTTAGTAAAAGTCCTTATACAGCTCATAATAAAGCATACTATGTCATACAAAAATTGTTTTTGTATAACAATCTCTTTGAATTATGTTTTCAAATTGTTATAGAAATGGATTATAGTGTGTAAGTAGAATTTGAAGGATCACTGATATGTTTCGAACAATCGTATTTTGTGCAAACTTAGAAGAATTACGGTATGATTTCAATGAATGCTTCATATCTCATTGCTTTTTAGTACTTTCAAGTCAAGGTTTTCCAAGTTGTGTCCATACAAATGAGCTTCATACGTTTCATTTTCATCAGAGTATACTTTATTAATAATTCATTCTAACACACTTTTTAGTTTAAGTACGTTATGTCTTTATATATGATCCATGAATCTAGCTAGTTTATTTGCCTGTACTTAGGAATAAAGTTGATGCATTGTTCTATCCATGAGGACTTATTTTATTTATACAAAAGCTTCATTGTGAGTATTTACTTGCATTGTTTTGTTATGCTATTGTAGAAGGATACGAAATTCAATCTATCACTTGCATTTTGAGAGTTGAAGATTGTAGATAAATGTTTTAGCGATAAAACGAATAGACTCATTTCTTAATGATGATCAAGTGTATAAGAAAGCAAACTTGCCATCATTGCTACATATAGCACGGGGTGGTCCTATTAGTATAAGTAAAAGCAGTACCATGAATGAAGAGACATGTGTAGTTTTTTCTTTAATAAGAAAGGCTCCTTACATCGTTGCTTGTATGTAAGAAAAGCAGATCGTCGCTTCAAGATTGTACTGACACAAAGTCAGATTTCTGTTTAACTTATTTACTCTTTAGTGTTAAGTGAGGAATTGTCTTTAGATGTTCTTTCCATATATTGCGTGTCGCAGTCGATCTATATAACTACGTCGTACAATGTGAGGACTACTATGCTGCAGTTTTGGATTCAGAGCGATGAACAATTTATGTAATGGAGAACTAGCCACTAGAAGTTGTAGCAAAGATAGCATTAAATGTCAGTCGTACCACCTCGTCTTAATATTTCGAATACCAGTATTTAAAAGTGAACAAATGTCAATGATAATTCCAAAGATAACATTGCTTGTACACTTATTGTTTTACTTCTCATTATGTGCGAGACTGTTACAAAGCTCCAGACGAATCAATTTGATTTTTGTGCATCGATCGAGTTGTTGTTTTAAAATGAAGCCTTTTAAGCTTGACCTTTATATCGCAAATGTTCCAAACAATATCAATGTATAGCACAATTGTGTCTTTATTTTCTATAAACGAAAACTATAATGATCTTATTCAACATGTCCCTTATCTGAGTTCATTACGCAATATGGATTGACGGAACTCATACACACATCTCAGAATCGTCAGATCACGTCATTAACAAGTCTGTGAACACAATACATTACTATTGAACTATGTAGATCAATGAATGGTTAAGTAACAGGGATCTCAGTAGTATAATCAGAGTAGCCAACGAAATCGGAATTTTTTGAGGCACGGATCTGTCTTAAGATTTCAGACTTTTTGATAAACTGAGACTTGCAACAATATCTATGTTGTTTGTGCGTATATTCGCTACTATTCCTGTTCCTATTCGGTCAAGAGTCATATTGTAAACTGTCATAATGCTGGCTTGTACTGCAGTATTTGTTCATCCTGCCACTGTTCTAAAGCTCAATACTTGAATCGCTCTTAAGTGAATGGTGGAGTAAGCGATATCCATGGTGTTTCTTGCCTGTTTTCAACGATAGCTTACAAACTGAAGCCAAGGGATTCTGATAGTTATCTATGTGCATTTGTTAGACAGGTCGTAGAACTGTGATATGGACTACCAGATACAATATCGACCATGTTTATCTGAGACGTACAAAGAAACCGAAAAAAGAATTCTTTTATGAAAACGATACCATGGGGAATTCATAGAATCGAATTTGCCAACAGAAATGAAAGCTCCACACATCACACGATAAAGAAATGCACAGTAACGCTTTTCATCTGTTCCTGAACAATCTCATCCTTATTGGCAGCAATCTTCCCGGATAATCATTGTAAAACACATAGGATTACGAAAATCATGGATGATAATGAACTTGTACATTTAGTTGTTTATGTTTATTTTTTCAAATTCTCCAGTGCATCAAACGAATTATGACTATGATGTTTTTAAAAAGAACGTTGCATCGTGTTTGTTATTTATTAAGTAGTTCAATAAACAATTGAAAACCAATACAGTTACTAATACAGTATATTTACAGCTTTGCTATCTTTACTAAAAGACCTATGAAACCACTTGATTCTCATCTTTGAACAGAAATTTTATGATATCAAGCTAATTTGTTTGGCTGACTAGTGTCATTCCGATGGAAGTCACTTGAAATTCGGTAATTGATTACCTTAGAGCTTCATTAACAGCGTTAATCTCTAAATAATAGTTTTATTGAGGACTGTAACATACTGTCTTTGAACTCCGTTCTCATAAACCTATAGAAGATCGGACAAGTTACAGTAAAAATCGATAGATTTGGCGCGCTATGGGACTTTTGATCAATCAATCCATTCTTGCAGTTCAAATGAACATGCAGTGATCCCTCGTCTTCCTTCAAAGTCGTCCGCATCAAATGATTAACTCATTGTAAGAGTTCAACGCTCTTTAAGATCCAACACTGCTTTATGATTGTGTGATTAGTTCAGTCTATGTAAAGAATGTATATCATCCATTTCTAGGTGAAATTTTACGTTCATTTATTATTGGAATAGGAAATTTAAGATCAGATTCGGTATTGAAATGGTTTTGTTGCATATTAATTTAGAGCATTCATTTGTGCTTACGACTAGTATAATTGATAGAACGATTTCTTATATTCTTTCAAATTGATTGATTTGATTTCCCGACTATTTGGACCATGCCGATTTTTTTTGTATGCGTTTTTTTACTTGCTAATCGTATGCTTCTTTTCCTTCCACTCTATTTTTAACATAATTTAATCGGACTGTCATTATTTCTTATTAGGTCCAATATAAACTCATGGATGTTAAACATACGTATCGCTGACATTTTTTCGCAATTTGTTTAAAAATATTAAAATGCTTACAGCTTTGCTATTTTTACTAACCCCAATAAACGGAGACTTTACCGGATAGTTTTATCATACGTTTTGTTCGATACCCAATAGTTGCATATTTACTAACATCTACTGGTGAGTTAATAATACAGCATGCAACCAGCTGGCCAAATCGTTGATCCGAATCAGGTGAGCTGTTAGACCATAATGCTCCGTCTTCTATATAAAGTTACAATTCTTAGTACTATTATGCTGCTGTACCTGCACAGCCTCCTCCTCACCAACAAAATGTGTCTTTTCAATATACTGGAGGTTACTTCACCGATCCATACGTGGTGGCGTCTGTACCTTCGCAAAGCTCGCAATCTGTAATCATGCCTGTAGGTATGTTGCCTTTGTGTTTTGTTCTGTAAATACCACAGACAGCGTACAATAAGAAGAAAATTAAATGTGGAAAAACCAAGAAATATTATTTCTCTTATTTTTCATGGATGAGAACTCATTTCTATTTCTCTTAAATGGGATTTAGCACTCCTTTGCAAAATACCAAAATACGACTGTTTCAATGGCCCACCAATCTGATGTCCTCACATCAAGACGTGTAGCCGTTGTAAAGCTAGTGAATTTAACGCCATGGTGTTTAAAAAATTTCTTAACCATTGTAAACGCTCTCCATCAGGAGTAAGCAATTTTTCAAGAAATAGCTTACCACCATATCACACTTGAAATCAAAGCATTCTTGCATGAGGAGCTATTCGAAAGAAAATCCAGCTATTTCCATCTTTTCTCAGTTCACTGTGAAGTTCCATTTAATGTGTTTCTGACAATGATGCTTGATTTGGAGCAAAATAACATATATATAGGTTAAAGATTTGGTAGGAAAGTTCATTTACTTGGACAAATATATATGGAGAGTGTACTTCCTTCATGTGCTTATTATTTTTTTCATTTAAGTAATACCCAACATTTCCTCGAACCCTTAGCTCTATTAAGGTCATCCAGGAATTATATATTTACCGCCACCTAGTACTCCAGTATACTATTCTGTTCCAACTGCACCGGCTGCCCCTACGGGGGCAGCATCGTATTACTATACTCCGGATGTATATGTCCAGCAAACGATGTCAGTGCCTCAACAATTTGTTCAACCTCACGCAGTGATATCTTCCGAAGGTAATCTCCACATAAATTTTGAGAACGTAAATTTGGTCCTTGTTACTCGCATCTGTCTATAATTGCATATATTCATGAAATTGGTATAATTCAGCGTCAATGAATAAAATGAAATCGGCTGTCAGGCCACTGAGCACGTCAACTCCACTTCCTACAGAAGTTGCATCTATTCCCCCTCCAATGACTAATCAGATACCGTACAATGGTAATATTAACGTCACACATTTGAAATACCATAGGTCTGTTTTCATTTTCTTGTTGTGTTTCGGTTATAGTGGCGAATTTTTATCTGATTCTTTTTTACTACTAAGTTGTCATTTTTTATTGAATATTTCTGAGATCTATAACTTCATTGGATTATTGCTAAACTCATTGTGTTAAGAAATGCGGAGCACGATGATGTACTAGCCAATCTATCAAAGATATCTGTAGTTTCAGAGGAAACAATAGAGGCCGAAAATGAAAAGGATTGTGAGGTATATTCTGTGCTGTTGACATTAGTTTAATTTTTTGTAAATAAGTATTTTTAGCATCGACCTGTTCGCCAACGGCGTCCTCCACCAGTTCCTTTCAACTACAAAACCAGGATGTGTCTGACGTATGCGTCAGGCAAGCAGTGTGAAATGGGAAATCGTTGCAAATTTGCTCATGGTCCCGAAGAACTACGTGTTGCTGACGCTGTAAGCAGCATGACATTTTTGTTTGCGTAGTCATATTTCATCTTTTATATACACGTTAATTAAAAAAAGAATCTCAGAAAAATAAAAAGATGTATTTCTAGTAGTCCTCAGTGTTATTTTTCCAAGTGGGTCGTTTTGCTTTCGAAGTTTTTCTATCGGTGGAGTCCATTTTTAATAATATTAATGTGCTGTTTGCAGCCAACGTTCTTACATGAGTAGAATTAGAGTACATTTCCCTTGTGGATTTTTCATTTTCTAATTTATTTTTTGTAAATGGAGATTTTCATGCTTTCTATAGGTCGTAAAAGTATTATTTAGGCTCCGCGTGCCCTCAATGCAAGATATAAGACCAAGCTGTGTAAAAACTTCGGTCCTTATGCTTCTAACTATTGTCCGTATGGTCTTCGCTGTGAGTTCATCCACCCAAACGACAAAGAGTATGCCTTAGTGGTAAGTCTTCTTCTTGTAATGGGTTGCCATCATGAATAAGTTGTGATCCTGAGTTGTATATTCCAGTGTTCAACTACGTCTCAGCAAACTCGTAATTTACATACTGTTGGTAACATATCTCAAAATATGTGCAACATTACACCTGAGACTGAGTGTGAACCTCCACCAATTTCTGTAACTAGGAGTGCTATAAAACCTGCTGCTGAGAAAATACTTTTGAAAAATAGAAATATTGCTGGGTAAGTGTTTGAAAGTATGTTTTCGCTTATCAACA
>KN716151.1:104720-127559 GCA_000816705.1 Dictyocaulus viviparus | reverse complement strand
CCACCCAAACGACAAAGAGTATGCCTTAGTGGTAAGTCTTCAACTTGTTTTACAATAAAATGAATATTTCGGTGTTCCAAATGTGATAGGTTTTTGTAATGGGTTGCCATCATGAATAAGTTGTGATCCTGAGTTGTATATTCCAGTGTTCAACTACGTCTCAGCAAACTCGTAATTTACATACTGTTGGTAACATATCTCAAAATATGTGCAACATTACACCTGAGACTGAGTGTGAACCTCCACCAATTTCTGTAACTAGGAGTGCTATAAAACCTGCTGCTGAGAAAATACTTTTGAAAAATAGAAATATTGCTGGGTAAGTGTTTGAAAGTATGTTTTCGCTTATCAACAATTTAAAAATGTTATTGCAGTTCAATGATGTGTCTGGCAACAACTGGTCGCCGTGAACAGATTTCTGACGATAGTGCTATAGGATCGGGATCCTCGGAAAGTGGTGTGTCGTGCGCACAAGTGAAAGCATTGACGAGGTACGTTTATTTCAAAAAGTTTGGTTTTAAGCTGTTATTCAATAAATGTATAATTGAATCTAGTAAATGTTTTATGTTGACCATACGCAATAACTCTTATTTGAGAATTGAGTGACTAAAATTGTCGTTTTGGTACCACCTAACTCCTTTCTTAATGCTGTAATATATACTTTTTGAGTATTTAAAGAGAGGCACAAAATCTTGAGATTTATATCTTCATCTCTTACATTGGTTGCCGCGTGACACAGTAGTGACACGCTGACTCGGATGCAGTATAATCGGGTTCTATCCCTACTAAAACCTAAAAGACTGGGCAGTTTTTTCTTAGTGGTCGCACATATAGTTATCATCTTTAGAGCTCGTGGCAGTGTCCCAGCTACAGTTGTGCCAATTAAATTTCTACGAAGACGTTCTATGTCTCAGTTAACACTCAAACGGTTCAATTCAATTGAGAATTTGGACATTGCCGCCTCATGTTCGCAGTTGGCCTGTCTCGAACAAAACCGTAGGGCCTTAAGCATTTTTTCTCCACTCAAATAATCATTTACGCATGAATGGTACTTTAAATTATCTGAGATTTTTAAATACTTGTTTTCACCTGTGTTTCGTCCATCTTCATAGTCTATAGATTTTTGCGTTAATCTCACACTATATCTAACCACCATAGTATTAATAGCACGTAATCCTGACTTTTTCTTTTTTCTTACCACTGTCTTCTGTACATTTAAAGTTTTCTGTTCGGACTCGTTACGTAACTTATACAAATTTGGGGTCTTCTTTGTTGGCTAGGTTTTCCATCACATATGCCTCACTGCTTGTGATATCGTTTGCTCACGGGCTTTTTTCCATTATGACTTGTAATAGCCTATGTGTACTTCATTGCTATATATTGTTGGCTGTTGCTTTTTTGATTAGTGACAGTTGTGTATATGAGAAAATAAAGCCAGTTTTTGTATTCTGTGTGTTTATATTGAAGCAGCAATGTGTTTTCATCGTTACATAGAGCATCATCGTATTGTTTATGATAAAACTAGAGACGAGGAAATAGAACGAAACGAAGCAACATAATGTGGGTTGTGCTATTACATAGAGATAGTGTGAAGACATGTGAGTGCAAGTGTGAGTTGCCATGTTATTTGTTAAAGAAACGAATTGGTTTATTAACTATTCTTACGTCACGTATTTCCGCTATAAGAAGGCGTTTTTATTCTTAACTAGATCACACGCTTATTCGCACATTTGATGCTTTTTTGTTTTCCGTTGCCATGAGCCATTAAGAGCTTGGTAGAAGTAGTGAATTCGTGGAAGATGTTAACAATAGAATTTGGTAATACTGAATGTTTGGCTTATTAGGTAATGTGTTTCGTCTATTCTCTCAAAAAAGACTAGGTACTCAAATCAATGTGTTCCATTTACATCGAAGTAATATGGTTTACATTTAATTTGTCATTAATTGTATTTTCTATTATTTAGATGAGAAAATAGCACTATGGTGTTGACAGCGTTCTTCCACCTTGATTAGCAAATCTTCAAGAAGTCATGTGATGAACAAGTACAGGTTTTTCACAAAGTTCATCATTAGGATACTTGAGTTAATCAAGTGTAGGAAAACTAACGATAATGGCTGGAATACTTGTTCTTGTATAAGACAAAACTAGAAAAATGACGATAGCAGGAACTCTGTGAGATTTAAGTAGTGGTGTTGACTTCGTTTTTTTTTAGCATGGCGTTCCTACTGCCTAACTTATATGCTCAATTCGATGCAAATTAGCATCGACGGCAGAATTGTCTGTCAGACGTGGTTCACTCTCGTTGCATCTGTGACGGATAATTAGTCCCAAGCACACATGCGTCGCTCAAAGCAGCAATTCACAGCCGACGCACTGCACCTGACTTCTAATCTTGTATTCATTAGAAGAATAGTAGTAGTAACAAAAAATCTTCTAAGTCTCTTTTAATCGCTTCGCCTAAGTAGGAATAGCGGCCGTAACTATGTTGTTTTTCACGACTTCAGGCCATGGCAAACGTAATAATTCATCAGACGGAAACTGTTCTGATCTCATTAGAACATGTAGATCATCATGAAAGTATGTGTGTATTTCCTACACCACACAGATTTCTACGCCCCATTTCGTGTAGATCGATAGTCGGGTTTTCACTATTATCACAGTAGAATGAACAATTGACTTTAGTTTTCGAACGAAACTTGTAAAAACGTAGATATAAGGACCAGATTAAGTCGTTTTAATAGATTCCCTTTATTTTTAAAGATTAACATAATAGATTAGTACTAATATGGTGAACAACATATGTTAAGACAATAGTGATACCACTTTGTCATAGTACTTTGATTCTGTAAGTTATTCAGAGGCAATTCCTTATCACTCACTATGTTACAGATTACGATTATTACTATTGGATGTATACATGGACGATTTCCCTTACATTCTTGCAGGTTTATATTTCAATTAATTCTTAATAATAGATAGCTGAATTTGCATAGAGTTTACATGAAATGAAATGTAATAATAGTTACTGATTTAGCTTATAATGAACATTTCCAACCTTATTATTCTCGTTTTCTATCGTCCTCTATTGACACCCTAGGGATTGTGTCGTAATAACATTCTGTTTCAAAGAACAGGTGTCTCAATTTTATAAATCATTTGTATTCTAAACAAGCAGTGGATTTGATCACTTACTTTACTCCCAGCACCTTTGACATTTCAGTACGCTTTGTCGTTTCGAACAGTACTTCCAGAAACCTGTGATGTATGACAAAGTGAATGAAACGACATCTTGTCATTCTATCAGTAACCATAATAACTAGTTGTTGTTATAAGAGTTCATATTTTATGAGAAATGTAGAAAAAAAAACATTGCATACTATATGAACTATGCATTTCTTTAGTTATTAAATAATTCAACTATGTCAGATGAACCAAGAAAAAGATGATGTAATGTTCCTCAACGTCTTCATCGCCTTCATTTCATTGCTTCATTATCTCTACTTTTACCGAAATCATTAGCGAATTCAGATTTCAATGATCGTAAAACATAAATGAACAAACAACGAACAATTGTTTGAGGTCGTTTAAGAATCTCGTTTATGTAAATAATCTGTGAATATCGGAAATGAGTTCTGTGAATTGCCTCATACTCGAATGAACGTAACTGTTTAGAGAAAGACTAATTTTTATTCAATCCGTTTGAATTATTAATTCTCCCACTTTCTCATTACTAACAGTCAAATGGTTTTGTTTTGTTTTTTCTCGTTCAAGTGTAAAATACCTCAGCATCTCTATTCGACATGTCCTAATTAATTCATTATTTAATTAAATCACACTTTATTGATTCGCTTGCCCTATATATTGTGTTTTTTTCACGTGTCACTCCTCATTTCATATGCACATCACTCGACACAATTGGACGAGTTTCATGGTATTTACTCTAATGTTCTCTTCACAGTTATGTATAACTATTGTGAACTATACAGCTAGAAGACTCGTCCTATTTTCAATAAGTATTGTGAACTATACAGCTAGAAGACTCGTCCTATTTTCAATAAGTATTGTGAACTATACAGCTAGAAGACTCGTCCTATTTTCATTTTCATAGCGAATCTGTATGGAACTCTGAAAAAAAAAAGCCTATAGAATTGATGAAAAAGAATATGAAACTATGCTATGCTGAACTGGGAAACAAAACTTCCATAAAATCTTATTAATTTCGAGGACATAATTGTTAAATGAGCTTGATTTATATGATATTTTAACCTCCTAGTTCAGAATAATGTGTTTTCTCGTCTATAGTTTTGGATTTTTTCCTCATTCATATCCCTCTGAGTGTTATTCATTGGCTAACATGTTGAAATATAGTTAATTCTTACAGTGGTATCATTATTGATAGCAACAATCCATTAACTTTTTCAAATAACTCGTCGTTAAAATAATCAGATAAAATCCAACAACAAAGCAAGGCGGAGCATAATTACTTCTGCAGAATCACTTTTTCAAATAAACTCTATTAGATTTTATTATTTTAAGAATAGGCTAACTAGTACACTAGCTAGCATCAATAAGAACTCTAATAGACGAAGCTAACATGGTCAATTGGATTCTGTCAGCTTACTTACGTTTGTCGTCTACCGATTCTTCATCGCCGTCGGCGATACCAAACAGTATCATAGCTGTCGTCCCGTATCGTCTAAATCAACATATATCGTTGTTCCTATATCGCGAAGAAGCTGTAATTACAACACTAATGGAAAGCGAATATATTCTTAGAGAAATATATGATTGTATCCCTGATGGGATAACGATGTGTTCATCTTACGATATAAATAACGTTTTTTTTTTCCACTAATACAAAATCTTGAGTCTACATGGATTGATCGAGAGCACATGAAGAAGCTTTACGCCTAAAATTCGTTACAATAAACTAATTGTAATCAAATTAGAGAGTGCGTTATAACTAAATCATATGCGTTTATGATCATCTTATGTATCAGTTTTATTTGTGTATTTGTGTTCGGTTGTACTTAGAGATTCCAAGCATTGAATCCATCGCTGTAGTTTCCCATATGACGGTACTCTGTTATCGACTAGAGATCAAATATTGTTAGTACTTCGTTATAACATATCAGTACTTTAACATCTTTATCACATTAACTTAACAAATTCCTCTAACTAACCGCTGTACGTGGAACGACTTATTTTCAATTCATATGAAAAGTTTCACACACACACACCAAATTTTTCAATACTCGGAATACTCTGTATTTGATTATATTCAATTTCCTCGTTATTTTTCCTCATGGACTTCATTTCCACACCGAATTGTTTCATTTGAGTCAACATTTATTTGTTTTTCAAAGAGTTATACAGCTTTTTTCCCCTCATTCGAAACGCCTCACAGATCTCTTTTGGAAGAGTTTCGTACGAATTTTGAAAATGGATCAGGTTTAGTGTGAACACACCACTTACAACTGCATTGACGGAATAACTTGTTTACAAATTCATAAATAAATCAATACGGTATTTTCTGTTATTGATGTGAGTTAGTGTACATGAAATTCATCAGCTATACATAATATTTGTGCTTTTTGTTAATTAAATTGATCTTCTAAAAGCTGCTTGACGACAACGCCGGCGACGTGCTGCCAGTTGCCTAAGGCAAACAATGCTTGCGCTTTTACTTTATATGGATGCTCGTCTGTCATTTCTGTGAAGCTTTATCTTAAATGTGCTCTTAGAAAAAAATATACTAATGTAATCTTAATATTTTTCTTTCCAAATGTAGAACATTAACATTTCCAATCAATAGTATGACCGTCAAAATTTCATCTTCTTCTACTATTGCACTATCTAATCGTCTTAACATAAATTGTTCACGACATAACAATTTCATTAGAAATGAAAATATTTTCTGCACAATAACTATAAGACGTGTTGATTTATTGTTTAGCAGTAACTTTGTTGATTCTTAACAACATGTTTTTGTTGCCTTATTTACTTGTTTATTTATTGTCCTAGTACGTTTAACTCTTATATGTGATATCATTTTAGTACATCTCGTCATTCAATAGTATTACTATCGTTAGCGTTTATGGAAACTCTATGCGATGGATTTTGTTTTGAAGTGATTTTGCCTTAGCATTGTAGTTAGGGTTACTATGGTACTCTATTTATATTACAAAGCAGTAATTGAACTCATCAAAATTGATGCTTTTACTTAGTCTAATGTTTTCAACGGGTTGCTAACTCCTCAGTAGTAGGTAGTGATGCAGCGTGACGTGTTAGAGATCAATCATACCTTCATGTTGATCAAACTATTCATTCATCAGTGGTCGGTTAATCGATATAAGGATAATCGGAGAAATCAATTTGCACTCACTTGAGTTCTATTCAGAGATTTTTCACTTCAACTTATTTTATAGACAAGGCTAGCACCCAATCACTCCTACGACACCATGAAGCCGAAAACGTTGTACATCTTATAGTAGATGATCAACACTGAAGATTGTCATATATTTCAATACTTTCAACGCAATAGTTATTCTTTAATGGATGCTATATCGGAAAAATAGCTGTAGCCATCAATTAATTGTAGAACGAAAAACAACAACAATAACAAAGTATTGTCGCTTTCTTTTCGTATAGCCAACATACGGTAGTTGACAAAATTATCATTCAACATGGCTGAGTATATCCTCACCCTTACATTTCAACGTCGACTATATTTATTCCTACAAAATATGTTCATCGTTTTTTTTTTGCGCGCGAAAATTCGAATCGATATTCTTAATCATTAGCTTAATCGTATTCTAGAAAATATTAACACATTCATTTTAGCATGAAATGCACTTATACACTCTATGCTCACACTGTAGCGAAAAAATGAAAGTGTAAATTGGTGGATTGGAGAAAAAAAAACGATGTATTGAGATCGATTAAATGGTTCGTTGAACAAAACGATGTCAATAATTGTGCTAAGTGATGGACGCAAAACTCAGAACCTCATGTGGAACTCGAACTCACACTCACAAATTGATATCCGATCTGCATAGTATAATATCTATGCAAAATAAAATTACGATTATGTCTAAAACGATGTCAAGCACGAAACGCCAGCTTTCGACAGCTTTTGATTCCTGACATTGTTTTTTTTGCTTTACTCGACTCCGGATAACTCAACTCGCATGTAAAAAACAAATTTTGAGTAAACAATATCATATTTTTCGTCATCGTCTCACAAAGGAAATCAATGTGATTTTTCAAAGTGTTAGCGTGAAGGATGTTTTAGGAATTTTCATTGTCACGAGGCAATAATCTAGAAAGTTCCCATTAGTAATGGTAATATTGAAGACGAACAATTTATTGCAGCATAATTAAATAATGTTAAAGATCGTAGGAAGAGAAGTTACCTCAATTAAACAAGTTTTTCTTTCCTTATAGTATTATATTTTACCTCCAGAGTGATATGAAAACGATCAGTACTCAGTTTGACGAGATCGATGATATGAGGTATCACTCTGTGTTATACCTAAAGCTTCTCGAACATCTAGTAAATGTTTTTTTTTTTGAGGCTTATAGTGAGAATGCCCATAGATGGCAAAGAGATGTCGTTTAGTACTTTTTTTTTGATTGCTCCTTGTCATTTTTTCCTCACTAATAAAATCTCTTCATATATTCGTTCTGTAAAGTATTTAAATTTTCATCATAATACAAGTAATAAGATTGATAATTAGATTTTCTTAGCTGCATTACTGTATTGACGCATTTTTTTTTTGCAATAGATGGATCCTCATAGTACAAATAACTCATTGATCCTCATTGTGCAAATAACTCAACTCTACTTTTCTATAGATATATTATCATTTTTATATCATCCATATCGACTCGAAAAAAAGGCTGTCATAGCAAATATTGTTTCGTTTGAGTTAACTAATGAGTCCAGCTGTGTTTTCGATTTCATTAATAAGCACACTAAGTGAGTTAATTGCCTTGAGTTCAAAAACACATGAATTACTATCAATATCTTAGGAACGTTGCGTAGAGCAAATTCTGCTACCGTATCCGTACATAATGGATACGATACTGTAACGGTATGTCAACAAACAAAAACTATCCAATAGTCGTCAGAATAAGAACAGTTACAGTAGTCGATCCGATTAAAAATCACCTAACGAAATACTATAAACGGCAAAAAAAAGAACAATATTTTACGTAAAAGCTTCAGCAAATATCTACGGACTCATTATATTTCGTAATTCTGAAAGTATCAGTTTTGTGCAGCTGCTCGGAATTGAGGGAGAAAAAAAAATCTCATTGGACTATAAAGTTAAAGCTGAATACCATTCATTTTTCAGAACTGAACGATTAAAAGTTTTTTGTTGTTTTGTTTTGTTGTTGTTCTTATGGAAAAAAATCAATATCAAGCTTAAACATCTTTACCACATACAAAAATATTCAGCAAACATTATTGAAATATTCCGCCGATCGATTTCTAACATGCTTCATTAATCGTTTTGATCTTTATCGATTTTTTGTTTTTTACATCAATTCTTTCACACATTAACATTTAATATAGTTTTCATGAATTTTTTTTTCTTTAAAGAAAATGTTTACATGCTAAGCTATACAACAATTTTCATTGTTTGTTTATTCATATAATATGATTTTTCAGTTTATTTTTTTCAGCTTAAAACGATTAAGCTGGAAATTTTTCGTAATCAAATGATCTGTAATAAATCTACACAGTGTATTGAATTTGATTATTTATATAATTATTATATTATTATTTATTAGTATGAATGTTGTATTCAATACATTACAGTATACCGGAATTTTTCTTATTCAAATGACTACATTACAGAAAGAATTAGATTACAATTAATTCTACGACATTTTTGTTTTTGTTTTTTTTTCCCTCATCGCTCTCTTTTGAAAACACCGTAAGACTTGATACTTTTAAATTTTTCACCTAACAATCTTTCAAAAAAAAACAAAGTCAACTGTTTCTCTTTCAGAGATTCTCTACGAATGCTTGGAACTTAGAATACCGTAATCTCATGTCATTCATAAAATAATTTGTGAACAATGTGAGTTCTAGTAAATATTTGGTCAAAAATGAGTCAAATGTCAGTTTGATCTCTTCATCTGATCGCTACAGTAATCCATTTATCATCTATTCTCGTCTGGATTATTTGGCATAGTTAACTCATCAAGATTCCCGTTATATTCCTCCTATGTCCTTTTTAAAGATTTTTGTCATGAATTCTGTTAATAAAAAACAAAAAAAATACACGGAAGTCATGTTAATCATATCGATAAGACGAATCTTTATATGACCTACAACTGGATGGAACTCAATCGTTAACAATAATTAGTCCGCTTGTCGTAAAAACGTTCCGAACTCAATTGATTTTCCTCAACTTCACAACATCCGACAACGTTTCAGATAGTAAGTTCTTAACTCAAACGCAATCACAGTAACGTTTGTTCTAACACTTTATTTACCTCAAACATCTCTTAGCTAATAGCGTGTTTAGTAGCACTTACCGTATTCTCATGTGAGTATAACTTGTTCATGTCACACATAAAAGCATTAAGAATAATTAAATCAAATAAATGAACGTATAGCAAGTTGTTGTTTTCTTGTCTTTTGTTTACTTGAATTTGTTTTCGATTCTTATTTATTTTGTAAGATGTTTATTATCGGATTAGAACCTACCGACTATCCAAAAACGAAAGTCCCTTCAGTTTTCTTCTTCTCTTTCTTATGTTTCCCAGAATATCATTAGTCATCGTGGATATTGTTTTTCTTTCAACTTCATTGAAAACTTCAAATTTTATCGTTACTTCAACAGAAACGCTCTCGATTCGTTCTGATCATTTAGTAGTGATTGCTGTTAGCTCAATATAACTGTCATTAAAGTGAGTCCAGTCCAGTTATCGGTCGTTCTCTCATCGTTCTATGGTAATTTTTGTACGATATTCATCAGACCCTCCTCCTCCTCCTCCTCATCATCATCATCATACTGTAAAATTTCAATATTATCTAAGTTTCTGAAGAATAACGATGAATAAATTATACGGGCTCTACCATTTATTTACCAAAGGACGTCACATAGCATTTTACTCGAATGATTCATCGAAATTACTCGTTTGGCCATAGAAAATTTATAGTAATCAGTATTACTAGATTATTTTGAGGGGAAAAGCTCAATAGATAAAATCAACGAGTCTCAGGAAAAGTCATAAGAATACTTTTAATTTCCTCTCGGAAATTTCTATCGTGATTTTTGTTAGCAGTTGAGTAAAATTTGAAACGATATTGCTTCTGAAGTATTGGAGGAAATTAGTTCTCTCATGAACTCAACTAACCGTAACCGACTATTTTTAATAGTTACAGTAATAACAGTGCTATTGAAAAAAAGAAATGTAACTCTTCTACTCATTTTTACTCACGTAGAGGTATATAGCATTTTTTCGACACTTAACAATCATTCGAAGTTGATTTTGTCAGAATTTTGAGGAACAAGTCTATTAAAACTGTTTTCATCAGATTTTGTATAAGCTTCTCCGTTCACCTCAACACTTTAAAGCGCAACAAACACAACGCAACGAAAGAGAACAGAACAAAATTTTCGCATAATGAAATGAAATAATGTACAATGAAGAGGAAAACGAGGGAAAAAAAGATAGGACATTACCTAATATAAAAAAGCATAGCATCAACAATTACAGTAACCCTTAATATTTTATCGTTATATTTTGCCAAAGGTGTTACCGTATCCTAATGGTTTTGTATTCTCTGTCTCCTTCTTTTGCCTCCTCTTTCTCCTTTTCTCTCTTTTCGACAAGCTGATAATGTGAAAGAAATGATAATGTATCACTTGCTGTGCTACGATTTAATTCACAATTACACTGAACTCAATTGATACTTGTTAGCTCCCTCCGGCAATCAAATTATTGGCTAATAATTGAAATTTTTTCAGCGAAATAATGCGTACATGAAGCTAAACAAACTGAAACGTTTTTACTTTCTCTCAGATTTTTAAATGATCTACAATTAAGTATGACGTTATTTTAAAAAAACCATTTATAGATATTTTTTCTTTCAAAATCATTCTAAATTAAGTGATTTTTTAAATAGTATGTATTTTTGCGAATGTAACAATAATAGGCGTTTGAAAAAAAGTTTTTCAATAAGCAAAAACTTGTTGAATAATCGAGTAACCTTAACCTCAAATAGACAACAACAACATTAGCCTCTAGTTCAATAGCTATTCAAAGAGATTTCAGAAAAATATCCTCATCTCTCTTAACTCCTATTGTTTAACTCACCAATTGGAGAGTTTTAGTTTTTGTTTGACTTCAAAGAAACTATGAGAAGAGAAAAAATCTGGAAATATTCAATGTGAACTGACTGCAGCTTATAAAACCGATTGGAATTTTAGAAAATCCAACAAACGATGGAGAATTGGTATTGGTGGGTTGGGTATTGGATTGTAAATGTAGAGCTTAAGAAAAAAAAGGGAACATTTGTAATTTTATAACTGATGAGAAAGCAACTTTATCATGAGGGAAAAGAAATGACGTCATTTTATCATTACTATCACTTTATAAACGTCAAATCTATGAAACGAAGAGGACTAAAGTAAACGAGAAGAACGAAATGAAACCATCATGGAGATATTGTTTCTCATTCAATCAACAACAAAAACATGTCGATAAACAAATATGTAAATAAGTATATATGTAGCAAGCTCTTCAATCATATGTCATAATTAGGAAACGGTAGTATCATATTTCGTCACTAGTTCTTCATTATTAGATAAATTTCACCATATTCATCCATCGGCAAGCTTTATCATCACTAGCTTATTCTATTGTATAAAGCTTCAACCTAATCACACGAAAACAATTTGGCACTTTACCTCATTTATGTAGTACTTTTGCCTTCTACTTCTTCTTATTATTATTATTAGCTTTATTTTTTTTTTTCTCTATTGATTCTTAATGAAGCATTTCACCTCCTTTCCACTTCATAGCTTTAACTCTTTCTCTTTCTCTCTCTCTCTCTCTCTCTCGATCTTTCTATTTCTAATGCCTTTCATGATTTCCTTAGTACAGAATGATTCTATTTATTTGTTTATTTATTCTTAACAATAGTTATAAGCTGCTATTGAAGCTGCTCTTCATCAGAACGAATAGTTGACGATCGGAATCAATGGGACATTCAGATGTTTGTTCATTTTCAAAATACTTTTTTTTTTCATTCTACACTTACATCGCTCAATTTTTCTAACAACGAAAAAATCCAATTAGTTACGTTTTGATAAATTAGAGAAATAAAAACGAGTTTTTTTTTCCCTCAATAATTACTCCGTGCATTCATTTTTCTGTTTTTGAATTTTATATTACTTTAGAATTCGTTGGTAGAGGAAAAAAAAATTGATTAAAACCCATATATTTTTAGTGGACTATTCGTCGTATTGTTGTTTATTTGTATGTTTACTGTAAACAAATCTCTTAGATCTCTATTCGACATAGAATATTATCGATTTTTCAAAAATCTATAGCTTTTGCAAGAGTAGTAGCAATTGAATTTTTTTTTGTTCTACTTTTCTTCTGAATTATATTTATCATGGAGGTCATATGAAAGAACGTGTCAAATTGTTAATTCTACCGTAGTATTTTGAATCTGAATCGTATGAGGTTTCGAGTAGATTCGAGGAAAAATCGATAATGATAAGAAGAAGATAGTAGGAAAAATAATTGTAATCATTCCATCTAGTCATTTTCTTCAGAGTAGTTTAATTAGTTGTTTCTTTATGTTATAAAATTGTTGAAAAATAATCAGTTTTTGCACTTTACCCTCATCCCTCGCGCGATTGAACTTTTATAGTGCAAATATGTTTCTGATAAATCTTTTAACAATCAACTAAATAATAAATAATAGTCTTTAATATTAACTGCTAAGGCGATGGAGAAGAGAGTATACGAGGAACTTTTTTGCTCTCCATTGTCCTACTGAGTACAATGGAATAAGCTTCCCTACCTAGTAATGCTAATGTTGAATGTTAATCGTCGATAACTGGCTGCCAGTTATTTTTCTACCTGAGGTAATATCGATTTTATGATCACCTCTATTCTAAAGTGATAATAATCATCATAGCTGTTTACAAATTGAATTCATGTTTATGTTGAGGAAAATATGATGACGTCATCATAATAATTATGACTAAGAGTGAAAATGTGATGTGATTTTCTTCAACTAAATCGTCATTCGTATTCTGAGGTAGGGAGTGCCGTCTTATAAGCTTAACAGAGAATAACACAAATCTGCAACGAGCTTTTCCGGTATTATACGTAAGAAATCTTCTTATTTACTCGTTTCGATTAGATCTATTAGTCAATTGTACATTCTAATAATATACTGCATTTGATAAGTATCGATTTTTTACTAATAGTTCTTTCCCTCAAATGAGTTTAAACGTCAAAATGTAGTGAATGACGTTACCATGATAATTATATCATACAATCGAGGTAAGCTTATATTGAGGTAAATATGAAAATCGAAGAGAAAAAAAGTTGAATTTTTCTTTTGCCATTATTTCATTACAAAATGAACTCAGATAGAAAATATTTTTTCCCATGGACTTTTTAATATGCCTTTATAAATCAATTAGTTAGAATATTTTTCTCATCAAAAGTTAGCGTTTTATTGAGGAAGAGGTTATTTTCACTTATTTCCCATTTGTCATTATCACCATGCATAGGATAGATATTGATCGACTAGTAATTAGTGAGTAATACATAATTATTATAGAAATTAAAAATGAAGATGTTCTTCTATAATTGCTGTATTGCATCGCAACACATACGCCATATCAATCCTTACCGATTAACTTCCTCACTAACTACATGAGGAAATCTGAGAATATCACCTAAATGATTGAGGTAGACACCTCAATTACAACAAACGTTTTTCTATCAATCACTGAACGTAAAAAATTTCTCAAGATAATTATGTTTATTATTAATTTTTTTGTTATCGTATGCCATCATTCATATACAACTGTCACAATTGGGACGAGTTTGCACGTCGTCATTCTCATCACAAGCTGATTTCATTATTTTGGAACGTCACATAAAATAAATGTTATTGTTTATTTATTTCCTAGTAGTTGTTTTTACGTTACTAACAACACGTCCTTATTATATCTAAGCTTTGTTGTATAGTTGAAAATTTCACTATAGATTTTGACGAAGGTACTTTGCAGTACTCTGCAGTATGTTTATTGAAAACTCATTGTTGAATTGTCATTGATAACTTCAATGATAACAAGTATAGGCTTATCAACTACAAACATGTGACTCAAAATGAGGTAGATCATTTGTCAAATGGCTTCAAATGCGTTCACCGTATTAACGTCAATGATTTCGTAGGTCGTATGTTGTTGTTGCTGAACATCTTTCTAGGTGTTCACCTCCGATCGAGTATCGTTATGTATTTCTTTTCTCATTTTCGCCTCTTCCTTATTAACTGTATTTGTTTTTATTCCTCTCATGAAAATTTTTATTACTTTCAGCAATCTGAATGACGGATCCTCCAGCTCTTACATTGTTTCATCACATCAGAGGAAATCAACTCATTAAACAAGTAAGTGCTTCTATTCAAATTGTTTGCTGTCTATCATCATTAGTGGTTACGGTGATCAACTGCTGAATTTCAACGTAGCTGTTCATCTGATATTCGATTCGTCGTCGTTATTCTTCTGAAGAGTTGTTCATAATCACTAATATCGCTATTATCTAGAAAATAAAAAAAAACGGAAATTAAAATCCTCGCGGGAGTGATAAGCATAGAGTTAATTCGAATGTTGTTTTTTTTCCTTACTAGTTTTTATCACACCTACAGCAATAGTGGGGTTTCTTTTTTTCTCTTTCAAATACCTCAATTTCATATCTTTTCATTATTCAAATACATCTCGGCTGTCAATAATAATTAGGAATCGTTGAATTTTCAGTACCTCAACGATAGCAAACACTCATTTAAGCCGGCTTTTAGGTTTTTATTGGTCGATTTTTGTATTGTATCTTTTTTTTTCCAAACCTCAGAATTCTCAAGAAGCTTCGTCTACAAAAAGAAACACTTTGCACTTCTCATTATGAATTCTAAATACATAAAAGCTTATTATTAATAATAACGAAATGCATACTAATATAAGATCGTAAAAAAAGTGCTTAAAAAACTGTATTGTTTATTTTTCACTTGTATTTCTAAAACAAATAAAAATAAAATAAGAATGTTGATATCAGATTGATGCAGAGGCAAAAGTGATGCGGAGGAAAATCACTCATCATAACTCTGCCACACTTGTAGATACTAATAATTTTCATTACTCGACTGTAATATGCTATATGGCACTCGTAGCACAATTGTAAGAGTTGTAAGCTGAGATACACATGCTCAAATTTGTGCATTCTCGTTCAGATTCGCTCCTCAATCTAACAAACTCACCATCTTTGTGCGGTCGATAAATTGTTAACATAGAAGTCTGGTATGATAAGCAGCAGTCTAGACTTAGTATAGATTAGTCACCTCAAGTCATTTCTACATAGATCAGATTCGCTGAGTTCAACGACCTCAACGATGTCGTAAATAAGGCAGAGGTGTGATGTATCTCATAACGATTTATCGACCTCAGAGTTTCTTTGTCTTATGAAGAAATTGCACATGTCATAATGACCATCTTTTATCACGAATACATTTGTTATAGAAGATGTTTTTTTTTTCCGATGAACGCACATAAATTACACGTTATCAATCAACTTTAGTCAGCAACTCTCGTGTGTGAGGAAAAAGTGTGAGGAAAATGCAAAATTCGTTAGACGTTCTTTGGTATTTGATCTCTAGTTGGTACATCGACTTCGTCCTAAATGCCAAGAAGACATTCTATTATCAATAGCCAACACGATCTACTCTAAGTCTCAATAGAAAGCATTTTTGAAACGGGATTTTTTTCCCTCTTCTGTTTTTTTATTTCATTGAATTTTTGAAAACGATGCAAAAATTATCACTGAAAAACGAATGTCTATCAAACATGTCTTCGAATAAAGCTAAGAAGTTATTAAAAAGAATAAAAAATCAATAAACACTTGTTTGTCAACAACAATAAAAATCAATGAGTTAGTATTCGCCTCATTTTATGCGCATAACGGAATAGTGTTAACTTTCTGATTGAGTCATTGAGTTATTTTGATGAACTTCTGAGCAGTAAAAATAGCTGTATTAATATGAAAATAAAAGATGTAGTGAAAATCCTTCGTAGTTTTTTTTTGATCTCACAACATCATAAAATCAATAAAGTATAAAAAATCCTGTCAAAAAATAGCTGAAGAGTTCTAGTAGAGGTCTTTTTTTTCTAGACTCTAAATTTCTATTGTATTCATTTATTTATTTTTTTGCTTCGAAGTTAGTAATTTTCATAGAACTCTGTATGAGGGACGAGTTAAAAAAACAAATTTTAACCACCTAAATTTATACTATTATTAAAAATAATTTGTTTTAGCATTGAATATCACTAAAGCGATGAAAAATATATTGGCCTTCTAATCTTTATATAGAGTGTAAATTAGTAAAAAAAAATATAAAAATAAATTATTATACTTAGGGTGCCACTGTGACTCAAGTCGTTAAAAATGAGGAAAATATTGATTTTTTTAACGTTAATTTTTTGTTTGGAAGTTTGTTTTGAAATTAATTATGCAGCTTTTTTTAGGCTTAGGCTTAACGTTATTATTACTGCATTATTGTTTTTTCTAAGTAAAACTTCAAGAAAAAAAAGTAAATAGAAATAAAACGTAAAAATTTAAAAATGTTTCTTTTTTCTGAAAGATTTTTGTTTCTCGTAAGTGAAAAATGATCGAATGAAATTGTTTTTTATAGCTCATAAACCTCAACTTCAAACTTCATGAGGGATGTTTTTTTTTTGATTTTTAACATATATTTAAAAATTTTATAAGGTTGTAATTTTAAATTATGTCAAATGTAAAATAAAAAAAAAACGGTGAGGTTTTCAATGTTTTTTTCTCGAAATAGAAATTTTATAAATCTATCATTATTTCTTGAATTGCTTCGAATCTAATTGATTTCTAGTATGAACGATTTCTTTGAGGTCTATGAGATTCCTCACTTTACCTCGCCACGACACTCACAATTTCCATCGAACTTAAAAGAGTGTCGTTGTCGTTGTTGTTTTTTTTCTTCTTCTTTAATTTCCTTCGTTAATTCCATTAAGATGAATCTACTGCTATCGTTCTTATTCAAAAATAAATAATTAATCCTTGTAAAAAAATTATTTTTGTTAAAAATTTTCGATGAAATTTCTAGAATTTTATCAGATGGAAAGTGATACGGTTTTTCTCAATGGTATTTAATTTTATATTATATTTATTTATTATTTTTTTTTATTACCTAGAATATTAACGGACGGCTTCATCTATGACTCACTTGTTTTTTTTTCTTTGTTTTATCCTAACAGAAAAGTTATTGTTTATTTATTTTATCGATGTAGTGTATACAGAGGAAATTCGTCCATGCTATTTGGACGAGATCACATATGACAAAAACACGTGGACGATTTCAACTAATCGATAATTATTGAAAATCGATATATAACCGAACAAAACTAAGTCGGAACCTGAGGCGAAATTCGAACTCGCACTTACAGATATATACGGCTCGAAAGTTCAATTATCTATAAGTGCGGTAGTTCGAGTACCATCTGAGGTTTCGGAGTTTTCCGATCAACTCGGCTGAATCTCAGATATTCTAATATCCTTGAAAATCGAATCATGATATAATTATGATAATTGTAAAATAAATCTATAATTGTAACAATACTAAATTATCCTTCGTTGGTTACTGTAAGATGAGGGACTAATCAATACTTTAGTTCATATTGAGTTAATCTATCGTATTGATTAGTTTAAAAAATGAGGAAAATTTATTGTATCGATTAGTTGACAAGTTGAATAGGATTTTAGAATCGAACTAAAAATTGATTAAGCTTAGTGCTTAACGAGATGAAGCTGAATAGATTTTGTACAGGAACCTTGACATTCATCGAATCATCTGCGAATCGAATTCGTACGAAAAAGTGTTGATGAGAAAAATAAAACGAACAAATACATTTATTTTAATAAAATATTTATTCGTTAAATGTCATGAAACGTAAAAAAAACGTTAACATGTTAATTATTAACGATTTTTAATAAATTTATTATTAAAATTATATAAATAAATGTAATGAAGCATATCGTTCCAAAAATTTTTTTTTTCATTAAAATTTCATATCGAATTTGACTCAACGATGAGTTATTATTACATGGTGTGATGAATTTGAAACGTCCATTTCTATTATAGAGGGGGAAGAAAAAAAACGCCCCCTCAGGCAAATAATTTCCACAATATAATGTGAAAATGGTGGATTTTTATCGGCAGTGATAAGAAATAATCAGTAACGAGGAAAACGTTCTTTTCGTTCTGTTTTAAGCTTAGTTTTTTTTCTGTTGATATAATTCATTCCTCTTCAAACGTCACAGCTGATTTCAACTTTATTTTGAAAATGCTTATATTTTTTTCTGACTCAAAAAAAAATACGGTAGCTAAAAATTCTAACGCCAACGCGGTGTACTACGGTAATTTGTTGGCAACGAGACGAATTGTATGGGAAAGCAATCCTCAGTCATTCCTTTTTTCTACTCTCCCTCAAGTCTTTCTATCGAATGCTTTCATTTTTTGCTGTTAAATCCCTCCTCATTAATTCACTCATACGAGTATCTTATGATTATAACTAAAATTTTGAGGGAAAGAGTTTTGTTTTTGCTTTATTTTGAATCGCATAAAACTGAATAATCCGTATAAATTTGCCAATAACCCTCACCATAATAAATGAATTCTTAGAAAGTGTTAGTATTAATACAAAAAAAAATGTTTAATAGAGTTTCGAAAATGAGGACAAATTATTTCTTGCCTCATTTTTCTATTTACACTCAAAGAATGTGCGACCAAATTTCCATTCGTTCCATTTGAGAAATTCAAGAAAAAATCGGCTATCATAAGTTAAAAACTGTTTAATTAGTGAAAAAAGTTCCTATTTGTTTGAAATTTTCATGAGAAACTCTACAAAATGTGATAAAGTTTTTTTCCTCAAGGCAAAAACATTGCATTCTTTTCCGACCTCACCAGATCGCTGTCGAAAGTGATCATCTACCGTATCTGAGGGAATTTTTCCTCGTTGTTCTGTCGTTCGTAAGCTGCTTGTGATTAAACTCTTATAGTATTTTTAATCATTTTTCTATTAGCTATAACAGATTATAATAAATGTGTTCTTATATCGCTAATGAGGTTGAGTTAATCGCAAGACTTGCAAACTCAGGCGATACCTACTAACGTATCTACTTAACCTCAGCTGCTTTTGATTCGTTTTCAATTGCTTCGACGTCGATAAAATTATTTGAACCTCATCAGTTTGATGAGGTTATCTGACCAAATGCTAATTTTTTTTTAAGGTTATTGAATTGATTTGAACTTGCTGATCTCTTTCCTATGGCTTTATTAGTTGGTGAAGTTGAGGTGAAGCAAACTCACTATCAACAAGCACTTTTTTGTTTCTAAATGATTAAGATGAGTCAAAACGCTTTCAAAGCGTTTTTTTCATATATTTTTTAATCTATGTAGATTATGAAAATGTAACATTTTTCCTCCTTTGCGTTGGGTGATGTGGTCTTCCGGAACGCTTCCAAAGATGAATACAGTGCTTTGACGTCACTCACGAACGCATCCGCCCATATTGCGTGAGGTCGTTCAATAGAAACACACGTATGCATCGTCTTCAACTCATACTTTAATACTATCGGCCTTTCGTTTACCTCTCTGCAACGTATTCTATATAATCTCACAATGTTCATGGCGTCTTTGTTTCACTCCCGAGTTACATTCCTCCAGACAAAATGTAACCTCAAAATATCTGTTCTACGTAGTTCGTCTTTATTAGGCGTTTTTTTCGTGTTTATGGAAAACATTCTAATGTTTTGTTAGTTTCACGTCATGTTTTTGACGTCGTTGACGTATAGCGGCTTCGCCGTTGCTATATGGATGTGTGCCGACAGCATCTTGGAGTAGAATGTTTGGTATAACTCATGCCTCAGTTCATAGGGGACTTCGTGGAACTCATACTTCAGTTCATAGAGAACTCTGTTTTTTTGTTTACAGAGTCTCAGCTTTATGACATTTTTAGTCATTCATTGAAGACGATTTAGTAATCTGCTTGTCATCGTAGTATCTATTGGTTCCCATTGACTCTGGGAATTTTGCTAATCCATAATTAAGCCCTCTTCCTTATTTATTCACATTCACTTTCCATTTTGTCCTACGTTGTTTATGTTTCTATCAACTACCTCTTGTTCATTTTACTTTTTATATTGAGTAAATTTTGATTTCTTAACAGCTATAGTAAAATTTTTATAGAAAAAAGATGAATATAAATGCTTAAGATTATTTTTGACTCGCTTTTTGACTTGAATGGAGGTCATTTTCCTCTCACATGAGCAGTATTTACTCAACGAATACAGCAAAATGCTACATAGAATGTATATGGGCTGAACAATAAGCTTATCATTTTTCGAATAAACAAAAATTTTTTACCTCAAATCTGCCTAGCTTTATTTTTTTCAGCTGTATTTACTTTTCCGTTTTTTTCAATATGGAAAAAAATATGATTGAAATTGAATAGAGCAAAAAGAAAACCTCATTTTTGTTATTGTTTTTTTTTAAATATTCACTTAATTGGTAATAGTCTAATTAATTATGTGTTGAGTTCACAAATAATTTGTAACTTTACCTCATTCTTTATAATGTAAATTTTCTTTTATCATTGTGTTTTAATGTTAGTACTAGATAGAAATTTAATAGTAATAAAGCTTTTGACTCATTTAACAATTAGATTATATGCAAATGAAGTCAAGCCTCATATCACAGTAAACAAACTGATGTAGTCAAATTGAAATTTTTTTCTTCCCTCTTTGAACTCCTTCTCAAAGCAATGAGTAAAAGCTGAATTGAGTCACGTAATCGTACTACGTGGAGGTCATTACAGTAATTCTTCTGTTGCCCTCATCACTTCAGTACATTTTTGAATACATTTTTTTTTCAGGTAAGATTGTTGTAAAGCCTTAAGCTACGCTTTTAAATATTCTATTACTAGGAAATTATTTTTGTTAAATATTACTTACATTATTTGTGATAAAATAAAGTATTCATAAAATGACTCAAGCAGAAATTAGCGCGATTTTTGACTCAACCTCATTTTACATCTATATAAATGATAAATTTTACTTATAATTGTATAAAAAACTATGGTATGAGGTCAATCAGCACAATGAAATTGATTTCATGAATCAGATGCTTATCTACAGCTTCGTAAACAAAAATTCACCAAGTAAATACATAGGCAGTAGATCAAATTCGAATATTTATTAAGCGTCATCGCCTACTGTAACACGCTGTCGAACTCGGCTAATATTCGCTGACCGTTACTTTTTCATCAGTGGGGTCCTCCTCGTACCTACCACAGCATAACGAAGCCATCCAATTATTTTCATCTGATTTTCAATTACTAATAAGTCTATGGGGGGCGGAGTGACTCAGTGGTAGAGGTGCCGCAATGACACGCCGGCCCAATCAGTTCGCGTCTGCCCCCCAGGCCTACTGAGCCCGCTGCTATGCCTCTGGGGCCGGTAAATTGGCACCAGAGAAATCTGGATGAGATAAATAGCGCTGAGTTGGTAAAGAGTGGGTCAACTCGAGTCAATGTAGAGATCAGGCTCGCATTTAACCACCTCCACAATATCACGCTAAACACGAATAGGTTGGCTCATCTCGCCACAAGGAATTGATCAACGCCAACAGTTATCTTATCTAATCTTGAAAAGTGTGTCGGCCACAGATACTGTACGTTGTACAAAATAAAATAATCACATCATAGAATACATTAAAATAAATCCTTTGTCTCTCTAATAGAATCTCCTATGGATCCAAAGTACTTCGTAAATCGATCGGACTATTCAGCTTATTTCTAAGCTTAAATCGTCAGTCGTATAACTTCAACAACAAAACGACCATCACGTCGAAGCTTAGCTGTTTATGTTTACAATATAAATAATTTATTTTTTTATCATTTCATTATCGATTACATTCATTAGCTGAATAAATTAAATTTTCATACATCCATAGAAAAAAAACTTCCTCAAACTCATGCAAATTTATTTCCTGTGTAAAAACATGTCATTCGAAGAAAAATGACAATGTTCTCTTTTAAATCATTCCATATCATTTCGCTCCTCATTTACATAAATTATTCGATGAGTTATGAGGTAACAATTTTAATTGATTGAGTGATTTTTCAGCGTTCATCGATTAAAACATTTGATCTACTTTTTTGATCTATACAGTAATGAACTTTTAGCCTTATGAATTATTTTAGAAAAAAAAACACGTTATCGATTCAATTTTAACTTGTTTACATTTAATATTATAATTTAATAAGTCATTTAAGTGAAGTCATGTGATTTTTCTATTGAGCATTCAATAATTGTTATGAGGTAGCGTTTCCCTTAATAGCTAAATATTATTTATTTTAATGAGTTTTTTAATAGAACAATTGCCATAATTAATATCTCTGAAAAATCGATTTCTTAGGAACTCTACCGTATTCCGGTTGAAGAGAAGAAAAAGAAAATATCCATTAAGTGCAATGATTTCATACGAGCTT
>KN716151.1:85678-104512 GCA_000816705.1 Dictyocaulus viviparus | reverse complement strand
AAAATATCCATTAAGTGCAATGATTTCATACGAGCTTATCGTCAACATCTTATCTTTTTATCCTTCTACTTATCAGTACTGATTGCATTTATTGTCGTTATATTTTTCAAAAAGGAGATCAAAATTCATAACATCTAGAAACTCTTCAGCTTTTAACGATAAATTCGTGAAACATTGAGTGAGATTTCATGAGTTGATGAGTTCCAATTGAATGTTAATACTGTGTAACCTCATTTTTTTCACTAATCCATGAATCACCTCAAATTTATTACGTCGTGATAAATTCTCAGGATATCGGAAAGATTTGCACTTAAAGGTCGCATTCATTATAAATCTTTTAGTGGATAGTAGTTTTTAAAATGTTTTCTTATAAAATTTTCTTACAAAATATAAAATTTTTTATTTTTATATCATATTTATCCTTACTTATATTTATCCTTATTTTTACAAAAAAATTTTTATGCTATTTTTATTAATTAACTTGAAATTTAGTTGGTTTTGTAATTGCTTAAAATATGATTTGATGTGATCAATTGCGTTTTGTGTTCAGCGTTTAGAAAAAAAAAATATGATCCTCAATATCCTCAATTGATAACAAAGTGAGGGAAATATTCATTTTTTTTTCCTGACTATCTTAACAATTAATGAAGATGCATTGTTAATGTTTCACACTTAAAATGAATAAATGATCAAAAAAAACGAAGTTTTATTTATGTATCAAAAATTAAAAACACTATATTTTTTATTGAACTGATCAAGAGAGGAAAAATCTATAATGCTCATTAGTATTTTTTTTCACTCATTATCATTTGACCTACAATAACATTAATGCAAAAGATTTCTGTTATTCAACAATGAAAATATGATTACGGTAGCCGAGCAGTTACTGTAAGCTCTACAGATAAAATACTTGTCGCTATACGGTAGTGTAATAAATAAAGCAGTTGTTTGCTAATCTACTGAACTCAGAGCTTTTTCATTGATGTACTTCCATAGCCGAATACTACCGAACATCCGTCAATGAACGGTAATCAAGAAGCTCTATCATTATCACCATTTGAGGAGCGTGATAAGTTATCAAATTCACTAAAGCTTATCGATTTCTTTTTCATTAACGTCATCAGAATACCAAAATAGAACAATGTGTGAATATAAGCCGACGACTGTAAGATTTAACAACATCATCCTACTTATGATGACGTGATGATAAATCCGTATACGTTGTCATTTAATTCGTTCGAGTGCTTGTCAATTCTGATGATGTGAATCGGAACGTCGTCATTTTCTATTGAATAAAAAAAATCTAATTCTATACAAGAGTTAGATTTGCATAGCTTTTATATTTATAAAATAACTCAACAAACTAATCATATCAACTTATCATCGGATGTTATCGAATGGTTTGCCATGAAGATGAAGCTGACGTCATTATAGTCATTGTAGTTGTTTAGAATTCAGAGCTCAAACGTTGTCCTCACCAATGATGATCGCAAACGGTTACAGCTTACGTCTTCAATTTGTTGTCGAAGAATATTCTATGGTGATGAACATAGATGGATACGTTCATAAGACCGTTAGTGTTCTATTGAAATTGTTCGTTACCGTATCCCATGGTGTTTCAAGGCAGCACTATACGGTAATTTGTCTACGAAACCATTTCTTCACGGATACGTTTTACGGTGAATACCGTAAATGGTGTGCACGAAAACAGGTGGTACGTCAAGAAGACTATCTGTTTTGAGGTCTAGAACGAAACCGGCACAGATACGGTATTGGTACAGTAATATAAAAATGTATTGTTGGTTACCGTAATGGACACTTGCTTTATCAATGTAGTAATATTGGAATATTGTATTTGTTATTAATGTATTTAATATTGGACTTTATTGATTAACGAGTTGAGTCATTCCTCTGCTGTTCAACAATTATCCATAATGAATGAGGAAGAAAAACATCGAGAGGGATTAGATACTACTAATTTTAATAAATTTAAATGTAACGATTCGTATGGTTATGAAATATTATTTATTAATAATAACACTAATTTATTTTTCGTACTCTTCACACTGCCGAACATACTCATCCTCATCTTTTTCCTCTTTTTTTTGCCTCATTTTCTATGTCATTTACTTCAGTACTTTGATTTGAATTCTCCATAAACACTCAATAAACGCTTTATCCGTAAACGCTCAGTTTGTTGATGTGAGTTCATTTCACTAAATCCTCAATTTTACCTTCAAGATCGAATTTTTTTCAATGTTTACGAGACTATCGGATTTAATAATTTGTTGACGTCATCACGCTATCTTATTGCTATAACAATTATAAAAATTTATACTATTTTGAGAACTTCGTAACCTCATAACTCGTATTCCTCATAATGTCATTCGTAGAAAATATCAAATATATAAACTGTTAATTTTTTATATTCATAAAAATCAAATATCATATTGTTACCAACATATTGAAGCTGTGTGTAGCGTAGCGGTAAAAAAAAATGCCCAAAAGCCATCAGGAGACAACCTCAAATTCAACTCATTCCTCACGGATAGTCCATGCCGTATATTTTCACTGTGTCAGCAAATCGGTGCAAGGATTATATGAAAAGGTAAAACGTTAATAAACTGAGGAACAGTCGGCTTTTGCTCAATCATATACAAATCATTGTATTTTCGAATACTTCTGAAACTTTGTGATAATGCCACCGGCAAAATTCGACGTATATGAGTTTTTAAAAGTTCAATGAGGAAATTAATTAGGTTGTATACGACACTATAAGGTTAACTCTATTGCTTCAATATGACGTAAGAAGTTATTCAAAAGCATCCAGTTGAAACTCTTCATGGTCTTCACCGACAGATAGCACATCGGCGAAGTGCTTCATTTCATCAAACGCGGAGTTATTTTATTCACTTGGTATGAGGTAGAATGGTAAACACTCAAATTAGAAGAAGACTTTGTATGTAGAAAATCTCGACAACATCTGAACGAGTAGATTTCCAGACGACGAATTTTCATGATTCGACGCTTCTGCTGACGTTTACTGGATGAATAAGTTTCTTCCAGAATCCATCAGATCTTCCATCGTCACACTTGATACTTTCACTCATGAATACATTATTGTTGAGGAATCAATCTATAAATTTTATATGAAGATGCTTGTGAAAGCATATCGATTTGTGAGACTTTTTGTCAATTCTCCCTCATATCATTTCACTCACTCATTATCCTCTACCTTTGAGGTTATATATATATATATATATAAAATCTCTATATTTTTTCTCTAGTAATACTTTTTTTTGTAGTAATTATTATGACATAAAATAACAGAAATTAGATATGATTAGTCATATAATAGCTTAATTCTTTAATTTCCTTATCAAAACGAATTAAAAAAAGCCAAATAAATTCAATAATGAATGATATTGTTAATGAGTTCTAATGAGTTCTAATGAGTTAGTGCTTTATTTTTTACCTCTAACTAAATGTTATTCTATTGTTGATCTATCCGGCAATTAATTTAAAATTGTAAAGAAAAATCATGTAATTAATTATCGATTTTGAATAGTTGATTTTTATTTGAGTCAAATTGCATAATTTTTATCCGTTAAAGTTTTTTTTATCAGTTGTTTTCAGGCTGAAAAAAAACCTTAATAAGTAAATTATTCATATTATTTACCTCAAAATAGAACTCCGTATATGTGAATTATTAAAATAATACCTCTTGAGTCACAAAAATTCTTCAACAGCTTAAGCATTACAGCGTTATCATTAGTTGAGGAATTATGTTTGTTATCAGTTTTCAAAGTTATAATCTCTAAATTTCATTTGAGGGATTTCATCCTATTGAGTGAAGAAGCACAACGATAATGTTAGAATAATATAATTCGATATTAATTGCGTTTGATTTCAGAATATTCTGTTATGAATAAGTCTTAACTCCTTCACTCCATCACTTAACTGAGGACGTATCAAATCCTCATTTTGTAATCGATTTGTTTTGGAATACTTCCTAACCAATCGATTTCCTGTCAGTCAAATTTATACGTAGTAAAATTTACGTTGAAAACAAGTCAGTGATGAATTGTGATCTATAGGTAACGCGCGAAATTCAAACCCTCTCACCTTTCTAGACAGTCGATTGCGGAGTTATCGAAGAATTGATCCGCCTGTGAGAATCACTCAACTTATTAAGCTCATGATTACTAAACCACATTCATAACTGCTAAAGTAATTCATCAGAAAATTCTACCAAGCTTATTTCAATTTTTCTACCTTCGAACTGTCGAACACTATCACCATTGAGTTTTCTAGACTCAAATTTCACCCTAACATTTTGACTTTCAAAAAACTGCAAGAGTTTTTTTTTTGAGTCAAATGTGGAGTTCACCTCCTTCATTCATATTCAATTTTCTTGGAAACACAACAATTCTCTGAGAAACGAGAAAAATAATGGTGGCAAATTCATTACATAGTGCTTAGGTAGAATTGATCATAAATTATTAAATCATTATCGATTTAATTTGTGATCTATTATTGTAGTCATTACTATATGGTAAATTTAAGCTGGATACATTTTGTATTGAACAAAAAAGAAACAAAGAAACAAGGTAGTTCGTAGATTACAAGCATTTAACTCGTATCGTTTTTTAAGATAATTTTAAGGGAATTGACTCATGAGGACACTATATTATTTCTTATACAATTTTAATATACAAGAATATATGTAATTGTAAAGCCATATAGTATCCCATGTGGTCTATAATTTCCTCTGATGACGTCACTTTTCAAAAATTTGTTTTGACTGAATATCATTTGAATTAACGAATGAATAAAGTCGTTCGCGTAACGTTAATGTTTATTCCGCACGAATTTGAATATTCTAATTGCTCTGAATATTACTCAGCTAATTAAATTTTGTCACATATCCAATCGAGTAGCTTTTTTATACTAATAATTTATGCATTATTGAAAGCTTCTACTTTCCAATTACCTCAACGAACTCTTTTCTCGAGGAAATCTACAGAAATGCTCATCATCAATCAATGATAATCTCATCGTATTTAAATGAATTTCAAAACGTTGTACACAGATAAACCACCGGTATTCCTGCACTCTTTGTCTTCTTACTCAATCCTTCATACTCATAAATTTTCCTCAAGCTGTTTGCTTCCTTTTGATCTGCTATTATATAATCCACCTTATTTACTTCATGACCTAGTTGTTAACCGTTGCTAGTGCATTTTGAAAGGGTTCTATCCTCTAAGCCTAGATAGTGAGTCAGAAATGTATCCGGTTTTCATGTACATCATATTCTTGTGCTTCGATTTTCATCCACTTTCTTAACAAGCATTATCGAACTCGGCTAACATTGGTTTCTCTTGACTGACATTCGATGTAATGAATACAATATTATTGGCGAAGTCAAGATGAGTCGACTTTCACTCTCAATTTTAGTCATTCTAATTCACGCATGACGTCTTTGAGGGTGGATGTGAGTACTTTTTACAAAATAGCATTGCATAATCAAATCCCTCTTTTTATATCGAGGATGTTATCGCTATAGAATGAGGAGATCTTGATAGCGAAATTCTTGTACAGCTCATGAAGGATCTTGAAGTACGAGATGAGAATCTCGTAGTTAGTCATCGCCTCCATAACTGCTTCTGTTTTAAAGGATTAGAAAGCTCTTCGCTTTTGAGGTAGACAGCAGTAGTTCAAGGTGATCTTTCGCACTCACATGACACTTTGATGAGTCTTGCGAGTGAAAATGGCACATCTTGATGAAAATTTTTCAAAACATCGTTTCTTTTTCACATCATTGTTTTTCACTTAATGTTCTGCTGTTTCTGTTAAGCATGACTCTTTAATGAAGATGTTTGTTTAATGATGATATTGAATGTTAATGTTTAATGTTGAATGTTTGACTGTAATGACTTTAATGTTTGACTGTCAATAGTATATTGAACAACATTCACCAATGTCGTGAGAGTTCTTCTTTTCCTGCAGCATCTTGACTCTCGGAGGTTTCCTTTACTTGGATTTTTTAGACGTTGAAAATTAAGCTGTAAAGAGTCAAATCAGCTCAGAAGTGTGGTGTCAGATAATTCATACGATCTTGATCAATCGTGTCCGATTCAGCTTGCGACTCCGACTCCGATATTTTTCCCACTCCAATAACATGATGGATTTCACCAGATGTTGCATCGTAAACGACGAACATTGTTAAAGCTCAGAGTGAATCATTTTTAACCTTAAAGATCCAATGGGACATGCTAATGCTGAATTTCTCAATGTGATTGAATGTTAATACTTAAAACAAACAATATTTTTTTGCAAAATCGAACAAAATGAGTACAAACTAAGTCACGAGTAACGAGTTCATTAACGCCACCAACCCATCTGTTATCGTACTTTCGTTCTTCGGCGTTATAAACATCGTTTAGTGGTCGGAGTTTTTTAGATGCCACAGTTACGCACTATTGTGGTCTTTATTTTTTCTCCTTTTCTTCTGGGTATGATCAGTACAAGCCCGTTGGCAGTATTGATCTAGCAATATTGTGAGATGCTGACAAGACTGATCTAGCGATACTGTGAGATGTAAGCTTGAGTGATCAGCTGTAGAAGTGATCAGATGCATGATGACATTCCTACCAATATTGATTACTGGAAATCGATTTTAACGTTGTTTATAAGCTTCTAGATGAACTAGACAACGTGAACTCGGTGTTGATTAACCGGTGTACTTTTGTTGACTCTAACGTTTGACTCCATATATTCTAGAGAAAATGCATAATTAACTGTCTAACTAGTGCTGTTCATCTTACTTGATGATTATCATATGATTTCAAGGACATCGGTAAGTAGGCAAATAGTTCAGATACGAAAATGAACAGGTAGACGACCTGTAGAAATGATTAGATGCATGATAACATTCCTACCTCATGTGGCGTAGCGACACCAACACCTGCAACTACCACCTAACTCGTTCTTCTTCCTCCTCCTCCTCCTCCTCCTGCTCCTCTTCGTTCTTCTTTGCCAAATATTTATGTCAATTAGATAAACCACAAATTCAATTATTTGATTATTCGTAATTTCGTAAGAATGCGTTGCCGATATCGTCGAGTTCCACGTACTCTTCCAAGGCACCAACAAGTAATTAACTTTGAACTTTGTCACTCCATTGTCAACAACAAGTGCATTAGAAGCCCTCGAACTAACGTCAGAATAGAGTTTTCTTAGATGTGTTCTGATCTTTTATTTACTAGAATTCTGATCTAGAAAGAAATTCTCATAGCACGTTCACCTAAAAATTTCACTCAGGTGAATATAACAAATCAATAATTTGAGGCAAATATTAAAATTACTATTACAGATTACAATTACTGAGCATCGTAAAGAAATGTAAGCTTAAGGTTAAATAGAAATACGTAGAATGAGTTAATATTCACACTTCATGCAATAAAAACTTTTTTACATTTATTATTTTTATAGTATTTTTTAAATTCTTCACTACAATAAATTTTTTATCATTCAATTATTACTAGAATCATCCTATTTTCGCCCTTAATTATAACAAAAATCAATAGCATATGATTTCAATAATTAGTTTTTTTTTGATTTTTTATAAACTGCAAGTACAAAATTTTCTTGCTTGAGGCTTTTTCTGCTAGTAAAGATCGATTTTTTATAAGTAAATAACGAGATTTAAGTGGTGGGACTGTTCAATGGTAACCTTATGTATGCAAATTGTGTTATTTATTTAACCATTATGAATAATACTCGATAATTATCTGTGTTACTCAAATTTTGAGGAAGCGGATAGCGTGGTGGTATGTGCGGTAGGTACCGCAACGTAATGCTGAAATATCGGTTTGCGTCCGCGCCAAAACATCCGAAACTCTCCATTCCTACGGAGTTGACGAAATCTATACCAGAAAAAACTGTAATGATAAACAGCATTGATATGATAAACAGTGCTTTAACCTCCACGCTATCACGATGAAGACAAATGAGTAATCATTCCGCAAGATGCAATCAACTCGTAAACTTGTCTTATCACTGTTACTATTGCTGCTGTTGATGTCAATGTATCATTAGTGATATGTTGTTGAATGAAAGGTTTAATTATGCAAGTTTGAGGTTCCGTGATCGTGTAGAGACCAGCTGAGTGACAACTAGACACAGCTTCTATCGCAAACACATGCATATTCATCATTTCGTGATCTACATCATGGATTGCAATTTTTGAATTCAACATGATCACCTACACTATCATCATCGGAAGACGAACACAGGCAATCAATAGATTCGCTTAGCAGAAACTAACGACATCATAGTCTTCTGAATGCTATCTGTCTACTAAACCAACCACCTTCCAATTAAACAACTTCAACGCATAGAAATTTTCAGCAGGAAAAAAAATTTGCTTGGAAAAAATATCAATCTATGCAAAATCCTGCAAAAAATCTTTTGATGAACAAGTAACAAAAAAGTAGCCCTCATTTTCTTCCTCAACATTCATTCATTTCATTCATTTACAAATACCGTACAAGAAGGATCTAGTTGAAAATAATAATCTAGGAAATAATAAATAAATAAATAATAAATAATAATCAAATAATCTAGGAAGGCGTAGTGTTTTTATTTGATCTACTTATTATTTGAAATATTGGGGAAGAATAAAGAAACAAATCGTTGAGTTTTTTTCTTTTGTCTTTTCCGCGAGAAAAAAAATTCAGCAAATTAAATTACGAGATAAATGGATGAGTGAGGCGGGGCGAGGCGTGCATTGAGGTCATTTCGTATACTTTATTCATAAAAAAATTCGGTGCAATGAAGCCTCACTGTTTATATAGTCTGAGGTTTTTTCAAATATTGTTTTTTAATTGTTTTTATTGAAATAATGTTTTTAAAATGTATCGTGTATGTCAATCTATCTTCTATTCATAGAGAAATAAATTTAATCTCAATGAACTTTCTTCTTTAGTTCTCATTCAGCCTCAACCTCCATAGTGACTGAGGTAATTATTTCTCGCATCACTATTCATCCACTAGCAATCCTCGCATTCTACGTTTTCATAGTTGTTAACATAATTAACACTTATTACCAGTAAGAAAAATGAGTGACTCTTCATGAGTGACTCCTCACGAGTGTTTTCAAGAAAAAATTTCTTTTCATTTGAACGATTTGAAATTTCTTCATGTATACTTTTTGATCACCAATTTATTTCGACTTTGATCTACATTTAAGAAGTGCAAAAAAACCTTAAAGGTAATTCACGTCTCGTTCACTACACGTCGTAGTTCATTAAGTCATTTTCTCTTTGAATTGTTGTTCACCTAACCGTAAAATTGTTATAATTTATTTGAGTAACTTTTGAGTAAGTACGACATTAAGTAAAACCACATCTTTACCTCTTTGAGTTATCGACCATATATGAAACCTCATGCGGGTTTCGACCTCGCATACCTCAGATTTTCGATCTGTTGTGCCGCATTTTACAACTTCAACTCTTCGCGACAATTTTCATTTGGATTTAGTAGAATTCGACTTTGTACAATAAAGGAATTCATACTGTACTTTTCTTTTTATTAGAAATTTTTTCTATGAATCAGTCACTCAAATCCACCTCGGCGGTGTTTTTGAGGGAAATTCGTCACATTCCTCTTTTTTTTCGAAATTTCTTATCATTTGTAAATTTATTCTTTAGATATTTCATCATTTTTACAATGATTTCCTTCATATTACGATTGAAAATCACGAGATTTTTGAGTTGAACGAAATGAGGAAATTGTAGTTTTATTCTATGAAAAAATTAACAGGTCAATTCAAGGACGAATAATTCATGGAAATATTAGATCACATGAAACTCTTTTGTTACTCGAGTCGATTCGAGTTTGTTAGCCGTTTGGTAAACCCCAAATTGAGTGATGGTACCTCAAGCTGGTGTAACCTTCATTATGAACAGAAAAACAAAGGTATACTATAACGAAGGCTCCAGATTCGTATGGTCTGCAGGGCGAAACTTTGTGAGGAAAATGTGAAGTAGATTAAAGTGAGGAAGCATCAAGAGAACCAAAGTGTGGAAGGAAAAGCTAAGAGCTTATCTTACCTTTCCATACCTTTAGCTAGATTGATGTGAATAATAACTGATGGAGGTTGTTGTCACTCTATTGGTAGGAATGTGGTGCATTGAAGAATGAAAAGAAACTAGCGAGTATTTGCTACACTCGCCATCCCTCACATTTAAAGTGAGGCTTAATAATTGTTATATGTCATTAATAAAGCATGACAGAAGACTGATGACTTATCGTCACCATCATCTCCGCTTTAAAATGAAGCACTGACGTTGATATCCAGGCTTGGGATGAGGAGGAGGGAAAAGAGGAGGGGAAGTGCGGAAGTATATGAGTCTGGGTACTTTGGAAAAACCATCAGTGACAAATCAGTCAAAATGTGAATTGCTCAATCTGTCTTCATTGTCAGAATTTCGCTTCACAATTCATTACTACTGCTTCAACACTTGCTACTTTCTTTCCGATTCTCAATCAACCATCGCCCTAATAATGGAGTGACAACAGCCCTCATCACTTATCATTCCTATCAATCTGACTAACAATATGAAAGCTCTTGGCTCTTTGTTTCCTACTTTGGACTATGAGTAATTGTCATTTTTTTTCCTAAAGCACATGCTTTCAATAGCCACTTTTTCCTTTCCAAGATGAGGAATCTTTTCCTCATATTCATTCGTATTCTTTTCACTTATAAATATTAGAAAAACCTTTTGAAAATTCTATAAATATATCAAATATGATCTATCTCAACTATTTCAAATGGAATAAAGCAGCTCTGGATTATCTAATTATTTATTCGTCCGCTCCTCATTCCATGTTGATAGAATCCACTTATCGATTAGTTCATTTGATCTTCTAGCATTTATGTTGCATTATTCTGATCACTAATTCAAAAAGATAAAATCGATCAGAAAAAAAAAATATGAAGAAATCAAAGATCTGGTTTTCTTTTTAGACATATTTTCAACTATACTCATTTTTTATGGAATAATCACAATCAATATCAATTTTAACAATGATGCTCGCATGCAGTGATATGCTGGATGTGAAAATTTTTCCATCAGTATTTCGACAAAATCGGGATGAGGTATATAGAAAGAACTCAGAGATTCAGGAAAATCATTATTTCAATGTGATCTTCAGAAAAAAATCAATACAATTGAGTTGTTCGGCAATAATTACAGTAATTTTCAGCCTGAAGATGGTGAACCACAAACAATTCATCCAAATAAGGAGCAATTAAGCAGAAGATATGCAATTATTCCTGAACAGGTATTTTCAAACATCCATTTCATATTCGAGTACGTACTGAGGCAAATTTGGCAGCACACTCGGTGCCATCAAATCTGCCATCCTTCCGAGACTGGTAAATCGGTACCACACAGAAATCTGGGGGAGATAAACAGTACTGATTTGGTAAAGAGCGATGAGTTGAAGTCGATGTATAGACGAGGCTCGTATTGAATCACCTCCATGATATCAGGTTAAACATGAATACGTAGGCATATCCTGCTATGAAGGATTGTTCAACGCCACCCCTACCTTATAACTCTTAAGCAAATGTGGATTGTAAATTAAATCAAACATCATGTTCCACATCGACGACAAGAATCTAACTCAGTTCTTTTAAAGTTTACTCAGAGTGAATTTGCTTACTTACTTCCTTACCTTCTTCATTTATTGTTTTCATCTCATCTCATTCCTCTTCATTTCAGCCCAACCAACATCAAGAAAGGTATGAAAGTCGTTGTGTTGTATCGTTTGATGTCAATATAATCTTTTATCGAAATACATTTCAAATTTAAAATTTGATTTTGTTTACTATTTTAGTTCACATGAAGGTTGTTGCTCATCCGATAATGTAATCATCGTTCCACACGTTCAAGTCACTCCGAACGAGTCACATCTTTTCAATAGAGCGATCAGTTCCGGTGGTGGATTGCTAGCGGGTAAACACTTAATTTATGAACTTTTTCGAATATTATAGGCTTTTCACTCATAAGTAGCTATATGCGACCATGTACTTGTTAATACTTTGTTGTTGTTGTTGTTGTTGTTATTGTTGCAGCTTTTCCTATGGCTACTATTTGAAAGATGACTTACATAATGCAATGATTTCTATTGGTTTCAAATTAGCATTGAATATCGACTGCTTAATGTAGTTGTATATGCTACAACAACAATAAATGATCAGCTTCCGTCCCTCTAATTTATTCAAAAAGCTTAATGAGGCAGATTTTAAGAAACACCTAACGTTACTTACCTCATTTTATTTAGTATACTTAAAATTTTGTAAATGTAGTCTAATTAACAGCGTCATAAACAAATTGTCTTATACGGATTTGTTGTTTATAGTTATACATATCGTGAAGAATTTCGTAATTAAATTAATGAGCTTTATTTGTTTACAACAAGAAGCATTGCGTAATTACAATAAGTAGACGACGTATTGTTATTATTACTATCATTATTTTAAATGGACTTGTCAATTCTGCCCTCTGGAAAAACAATCGATTTTGTTTCTTTGCAATATTTAAGCTTTGCTGTCTTCTTTTTAAACTCGAAGATCCGAAACAAATCCTAAAGGTGTTACATTTGTGATACAGTATGCTACACAACAAACTTCTACCCTTACTTGCTAGTAAATCTTAAGAGGCTCGAATAAGTGCTGATGAAACTTCATAAGACTGTTCACGATTCATACTGAAAGACTAAATGTCTGAGGTAAACAGTTCCACAAAGTATGCATTGAAGAGAAGTACTATACCCATCTAAGCGCACACTTTAGCTAATCAGAATTGAAGATGATGACACCAATAGATACCAATAGTACTAAGCAGTACCTATAGGTAGATACATAGAAATCATGAGATAGAGTGAAGTACAACATGCGTAACTCCCTCACCGAGAAAGTATAAAGATGAAACGGTCCTCTGCTTTCTCACAGACATACTATATTCAATAGTTCAATAGTTAATTAAGCATACTGTAATTGTGAAAGTGTGAACTTAAAAGATATTTTTAATTGTTCGCCAATCAATTTTCTACTCACAAGTATTCTTCGAATAGAATTACTTGACGAACGAAAAGAATCAATTCAAATATGATTAAATTGATTCTAGAATGAAATTTGTAGGAGGAAAATTTTTGTGGTGATGTCATTCAAGAGCAAGAAAAAAAGAAGCTTGTAGGGTTGAAAAAAGCATCGGCTATGAATGAGATTTAAAAAATGAGGAGACTTTATAGTAGAAAATGAAGAAGAACGCTTAATAATGATTTCGTACAGCTTAAACTCATCGCTGAACTCATTAACGTCTTATTTTCAAGTCAGTGAGGAAGAAATTGAAAGCGGCTGCTTCAATTTAGAAGAGATATTAAAATGAACACAATAGAAATTAAAATTCTTCTTCAAAAATCTTAAATTGTTTGTGTTCAAAATGATCTAGGAAAACATTATCGATTAGTTGTTATTCTTTATTGTTGTTTTTATTTGAAGACCTACAACGTGCAACAATCTCAGCTCATGCTTTTTATGCGGAAAATAGTGAACCATCAAAAGCACGATCACCATGGATTTTAAAACGACTGGTTAGTGATTTTATGTGAAGAGGGATTCTATTGACCTCATCTCGTTCCACTATTTATTTTATTTTCTATCAACTATGGTAGGTTATAATAGTATGCATTTGATAGCTCATCTACTAAATTAGTCTCATACCCGATAACTCAACAGGACTCGAACGTGTATCATGCAGATTTTGTTTGATTTATTATCGATTGCACCACTGTGGACCATTTCACGTGCAACATTCGGGTTCGAGTTCCGTCTGAGGCTTCTAGTTTTGTTATTAACTCATTTATATGAAATATGCAATTTATTGATTGCGGCGTGATTTTCGCCGTTATTGATCGAACTTTTAGATTTTTTGTGAACAAGAAAAAACGTAATATGCGTGCGTGTGTGTGTGTGTGTGTAGTTTTACTGCTACTTAGTGTAATCATTCTTCAAGTACGAATGGTCGAATCGTGCAAAACGACGAGAAATCATTAAACACGTTCAAGCAGCGCTAGAAACGTCTGTCGATCACGAAGTAGAAGACGATGAGCTTGAAAAGCTGCTAGTACGTCTATTTGTTTGTCCACGGTCTTATTCAGAATATTCGTAAACGTCGTCAAAAATGAAATTCATACTACTTCAGACTGTTTCGTGGGACGTAATGTTCGAAGGATGCCTTGCTGAATTCAGTCATCAGGTACGGCTTTAAAACACATACATTTATTGATTTTTATTAATATTTAAATATTTATCAATCCTCATATTTTATCTCTGTCACATATTGATTTTATTTCTTGCAAAAGTTGCAATTGTAGACACTTACATAACAACATATGTGTAAGAAGTTCCTTCCTCATTACATTAGCGTTCTTCACTTATCCTCAATTATTGACGTCATCTCGTACTCTTCTTCGATTTTTCCTCGGCGATTTTTTTACACTTCAATTCAATATGTACGACGTTACATAGAAGAGATCACAGCTGATATGCACCACAACTAATAGTATTCGGTAGTTGTAATGGTGATATAATTCCTTCAAAGATAATAATTCTAATAATTTTTACTAGTAATGCGTTTTATTTTCATTCGATTACGGTAGTAGACAATTTCATTCGAAATTTGAGGTTCGAACTCGTTTCAGATGTGATTCCTCAGAAAATACTAATGTTGTTAGCAGATTAGAGTACTATTCATATTTGAGTTCCTGTTAGGCTTCAACTAAGCGAGTTTCGCTTTCACATTTTGTACGTATCCTCGCAATCCTCTCACCTCGAAATTTTTTTGATGCACCTTAATAGTATCTGTGATTTTGAACGTCTTACTGTATCATCCTCAGAAACGCACTACAGGCATTCACAAGTCTTTATGGATCAAAGAGATATTGCTACTTTTCAACAGAACTGTAGAATCCAATACAAGTTAAATCTCAGGCTTCTACGCATTGAGTTTCATATTAATTCAGATTTCCACACGTTAAGCTTCACATTAAGCTGGACTTCCACACGTTGAGTTCTATATTAAGTCAGATTTCCACACCTTAAGCTTCATATTAAGATAGACTTCCGCACGTTTTCTAAAGGTTAAGATATTGAACTCCTCAGCCTGATAGACCCTACTGAGGTATTGCACTTTTTACTGTACATGACATTTCAATATTCAGGAACTCTTTCTATTGATGATGCAAAGAAATCACAATACTAAAACTTATAATAGTATGAGGACAGTACGGAAGTATGAGGTTGAAACAAATAGAGTGAGGAGGAAAGTAATCGAATGAATTAGAAAAAAATGTAAATATTCCATAACTTTTCTCCATCCAAGTGCATTAAATTTATCATTTTAAAAATGTCCTTACAATAAGTTTTTTTTAACTATCAAAATGATTTTGTAATGTCGAGGAAGGAGCATACTATGCAAGCAATTAATTTGCATATTTGTTAATTATTTACTCATTTTAGAAACAAAAATACTTACAAGCAGTATGGGAGTTGTTTCATTCGGAGTTGAAATTTCTTCATCATCAACTACTTGTATTACGGTAAGTAAATGATAAGTTGAATACTCAGTGAATTGTAACTCAAGAGGAAAAAAACTATGAAGTTATTGTTGAGGTTCGATTTTTTTTTGTCGATCGATAATTAAAACACTTTTATTCTACTAGAAAGCGATGTCAACATTAAGCTCAAATTTAAGTGAAAGAAAAGCTGCATAAACAAATATAGTAAGCTGAGAACGAATTGTATTTTTGTATTGTATTTAATTATTTCTTCTCTTTACGTTCTTCGAATTCGAAAAATATGAGTTTAATTGAGTTATCGAAAAGTAGAAAAACGTTCAATCACGAGAATTTCTCGTCATGTTAAAATTGAACTTCATTAATTCTGATTTATATTTTTGTTTCATACAATTATCATAATTTTAACATGATAAGTAATGATATTATACTGTTCGTAATTGTACTGAGTTGACCGCTTAACTCAAACACCTCAGGCGGGATTCGAACTCGCACTCATATAGATAGATATCCGATCTGTAATTCTATTTTTCTACGAAACTACAAGTTTTTACAAAAGAATTTCTAGGAATGTCTACAAAGAACCACTGAAGAAATGTCAAGTTGAAGGCTGTTTACTTACGGTTGAACCGGATTTACTATTCGGTAATCTGGATCAATTATGTCGTATATCACGTGGATTCTGTCAGACATTTCTTACACTTCTACAAACAGTAAATCATGAACGAACCGACTACGATTGTACGGAATTAGTTGTGAAACTATTCGAAAAGGTATTTTACTTCATACCGTCTATTTATTTATCTATATTTTACAAAAAAGGCGCAATGGTTTTATGATGGAGGTGCCAAAGTGACACGCCGGTCTGAATCAGTTCGCGGCCGCCCCCAGACATACCATGCACGCCATACCTCCGGTGTCGGTAAATTGGTACTAGAGAAATCTGGGTAAGAGAACTAGCACTGACTTGATGAAGAGTGATCACCTCAAGTCAATGTATAGACCACGCTAGCATTCAACCACCTCCACGATATCACGTTGAACACGATTGCGTGGACGTATTCCGCCACAAGGGATTGATCAACGCCAACAATTATATAAAATATAACAAGATAATTATTATTGTCTTATCTTCTTTCACAAGAATCTCATAGTGATTGTAGTTCTTTTCGCTATAGATATACTATAATAATATTTAATGCATCAATGTAGTGAATTTTTAATGTTTACAAAAAATAAAGCGATATGTTACTTCACAAACAACGCGATCATCTTGTATGAAGCAAAAAGAAAACAATTATGAATAATTTGTAAATAAACAAATAATAATAAATAATAATCCAAGTACTCTAATGTTATCATGATATAAAGGACTATACGAAGAAATACAGACCATAGTAGAACAGCTTATCAAAAATTAGAAAATAGATGACTCAATACAAGTGTGCTTCTCCTCTGAGCAGTACCACAATTCAGCACAAGTGTGCTTCTCGTGCAAGCAGTACCACAATTCTTAGGTAGAATGATTCGTACAGAGACAGAGAAAGTGTGTGTCATGTAATGATGACTCAGAAGAAAACAAAAACGAGGCAGTATTATGTAATATCACTCGTACTAAAGAGGAGATGACAAGCTGCAACAGATATACGATAGCTAAAGAGTTGTAAGACCACTAGCTGTACAACAACGAAACTCATAATGAATTTATGCCTTTTTATCGAGACCTCAATCGATCTTACGCAATTCTATAGGGCATAGTGGTATAGACGCTACAGTCGATATCACGTGATATTCTGTTTTATAGAAAGTAAATAAGATAAGCTTCAGCGTTGATCAATCCCAGTTGCCGGATGCGCCTATGCATTCATGTTCACTGTGATATCGTGAGGTGATTGAATGCGACTGATCTATAGAGTGACTTGAATTGACCATCACTTCTCCATGTCAGTGGTGCTGGTGATCTTTCCATGTTTCTGTGATGCCAAGTTACTCATTCTGAATGGAGGGCGACTTTTTAGGCTCCGAAGCAGCCACTAACCTCAATGCGATGATTTGAGCTTGCGTATCATGAAGCACCTCAACCACAGCGCAACGTCCTCCCTGATTTGATATTAATGCCAATTGACTAGTGATAAAGTGTTCTCTTGAGATTACTGTAGTCATAGGACGTTATGAAAACTTAATCAGATGAGTCAAATTTCTTTGATATCTTTACAAAGTAAAAAAAAGCTTCATTGTTTATTTATTTAGTTAAATTTGCGAGTGATGAGGGAGTTGAAGGTATAAAAATACTCCAATATTGTAAATTCCAACAAATTTAAGCTCCGTAAGCAATAATGCGATAGAAATTTCGAGGAATGTAATCCTCTTCTACTGATTTACATTCGTGCTTTATATTTTTTCCTTTCAGTTCTCAAAAGGTCCTTCAACGATTTCTGCATATCAAGCATACTGTATCAACTATAAAGCCACTATGGAATACCTTGGTTCAATTCGACAGAAGGAAGAACGATTTACTGAGTTTGAACGGGTTTGACTTTCTTATATTTTTTTGTAAAGATATTTATCGTTTCTGATGTTTTTTTTTGTTTACACAACAAGTAAGGCTAACTAGGTAACTCTACTAGACGAAAATTGGTAGGTTTGTTGTTTACATTAAGAAAATATGTTTACTATTATAGGTTAACAACAAAACAACAAAAAAACGAAATAATAATTGATTATAGTAAAGGTATAGTACCTCGTAGTACTAAAAAAACCAATTGTAGTTATAATAATAATAAACATTGTTATAAAAACATTAGTTATACTCATTAATTAAACAGATTAGAATAATCTATAAGTTGGACAATAAGCAATCGATCAATCCATTGCTAGAGGGTGCTTCCGCAGAGGAGATAGGCTTCTTGAAGATCAATGCGTTTACTGTAGTCGATTTCGATTTCTATTCGTTTTAGGACCGATTTCTATTTTCTGATTCCAATGCTTATCGTTTTAAATCCAGTAACAGATTGTAGCTGGCTAGTAATTAATAAGTTGACTCGTTTTCTTTCTTCAATGCAAATGAAGTGGTCAAACAAATCTATTATGCCTGTAGAAACAAATCTAATCAATAATTATTCAGTTTTTTCTTTCTACTTTCCCAAAACTTATCGGATATTTCGCAAAAATTTTTGATTAAGAACA
>KN716151.1:60223-72896 GCA_000816705.1 Dictyocaulus viviparus | reverse complement strand
TATATATATATATATATATATATATATATATATATATAGACATATACGTGTACATGTGTATATGTATTTACATACATATAGATGTCAAATGGTAGGAGGGTCCACAGTTACACGCGGACTTGGTACCGTATACGGCTAGAGCACGATTCCCAGATAGATCAAGCAAATCCATTCCATTCTCGAAGGCTCCGTGAATTGGTACCGGAGCAATCTGTGAGGGTAGGAAGCACCAACTTGGCAACAGACTGGTCATCCCCCAGTCATTCGTCATTCTATAGAACACTCCACCATAATATCAAGACAAAAAATGGGTGCCGCATCTCCCAAGTAGATAGACTACGCTAATGCGAAAAGGAAAGAAAATATGTACATATGATGAAGAAGCTTAGGACAAAGTAGAATACACAATGATGAAACTACATCTCACCTTATAATCTGCACAAGGCATATTATTACAAGAGTTTGAACTTGATGGAAAGGAAAGACGGCATATATTAGTGAAAGCCACTGCTGATTAATTCTCACTAGAAGATATTCGACGAAAGTATCAAATTTACGGAGAGACTGAATGAATATTATTCGGTCAATACAAAATGGAATGAACATAAATTTGAGAAAAATAAGAGTAATTTACTGATTTAGGACTTCGTTGTCGATCGTAATTTTCCATTTGAGATTCCATATTATTTTTCACTGTCGCCCGCAAGTGTTCCACGAACAAGTTCTCATCATCCGGCTAAACTTTGTGATTGATAAGTGTGATTAAAAGGCATCCTAATTATAATTCACATAATATGACACATATACATATAATTCGTTTACTTGTTCGAAACCATAACACTTTGAATAAAAAGTATTTTCAACAATCAGTATTAACATAATTTTAATCAAGAGAATCACGGTAGAAGACTTTCGTCCAACTTCATCGAAAATATGCAACATTACTAAAAATTTCCGGAAATGCTCTAGAACGAAAAAAGTAAAGCATTTTCTCTTTATTAAATGAATGAGATAAAAATATCTGCGTCAGACGTACCATTGTTGCTGTCGAATGTTGGATGTTCTCTTCAATTTCTGCAGAGTTGAACATTCTTTCGAACAGTTCTTAAACACTAATGTGAAAATGTAATCTTCAAAATGCTATAAACTATATGTAAAGTGAAGAATATGAGCAAAAGCGAATTACCTTCTTGTGTTTGCACATTGCTACTGTCCACTTCATCAAATAATCTTCGGATTCCTTGTGCTGTGGTCAATCTCGGATCACGTTTCGTAAGCACTCGATACATTTGACGAGCACCACGCGAAAATTCTACACATATGAACACAATATTGGCAAAAAACCAAAGCGTATTAATTCATGATATCCACATTATATCTAGCAAACATTAACTACACATGGATTACATCCCACAAAGTTGACAATTTCCTAATAAACACTAGTTCTAATGAAAAAAACCAACTGTCATCATCACTGTGTCGTCTTGTATTTCTTAGCCCTCTGAGTAATTTACTAGCATCCTGAGTTTCCTGGCTATCCGATGACTCCGAGCTGGTCCGTCGATGCATTATAGACATAATATTAATCACTGCTTTAAAATACATAGAAATATATTTCGAGTTAGTGACAACCAGTAAGCTCAACTACAAAATGAAGAAAGGCAATAAACAAAACAACTGAAATATTACGAAAGTAATAACCGTCACGATAAGAGTTACAAAGGTTAATCACAAGCTTCACAACCTTTATTTTGTCGTCATCATGAAAACAAGGAGTGCAACCGAAGCATACGAATTCCTCTTTTATGAAACAATTTTGCTCTGAATTTTACCAGAAATAAAGCAGCAGCTCATCATTACACCATGTTAGCCCGTATTTCCCCAAATTTCTGATCTCATTTTAAATGACATCTTATTTCTAAGGTTTCCAGAACAAAAAAAGAACCAACTCGTCAAACAGCAATGTGTTATATCACAAGCAAATGTCGGCACCAGAACTAAATGACTTGATCTATATGCATTCTCCACTACCACACGAAACAAAACATTGAACCACAAACGATTGACTTTATCATAACCGACAGGTATTGCATTACTATAACAATTACAACTATGAAGATAAAAGCTGTTAATTTCACAAAAAAAATACGTTAATCCAACGTATTAAACCCTAACTAATTATGATCACCTCAGAAACAAGATGAAATAGTCAATTGCGGATATGGATTGCTAGAGCCTAACAACACTTCAAAAATGAACAAAAAACACTCAAAATGAAAATAATGTGGGGTGAAGAAAATTCGAATGAGAACTGAACCGGTCACAACAAGTGCAGAAGTATAATGCCGTGAGCATACCACACAACGATAAAAAGTGAACCAATAATCCTAAATGAAGGTATTACAAACTTTCCTAGTAATTTGGGTATAAAAGAAGGATAGCTTTAAAATCGTTTTATACTGAAAAGATAGAAACAGAACTTAATTTGATCGATTACATACATTTCAAAACAATCCAGATAATTTATAACAGCTTTCGTGCTGCATTCCTGAGTTCTTTTTCTTTTTCAAATTCTTTATAGTCCGTTCTCGTTAAAAATTCCATTCTATCAAGATAACCGTTTTTGCCTCGATTGAATGTCTCCAATTCCTCCTGAATTTACGGCTTTTAAAATCGTAACAGTTGAAAAACATGCTTAGATGCATAACTAACCTAGTGAATATTCTAATATAAAAATGAGACATAATTGACACAAATGAACAAGCACGTAATAAACTGCCAATGTTTTGTAATCATACCGTTAATGAAGAGAATCAGTACCTGAAGATTATTTTCCGTTTTGTAACTTGTCCAATCAAGATTTGACTTGTCGAGAATTGACATTTTCGGCTTTTTCGCCAACAATGTCAAAGCTCCTCCAAGACTTAAACGCCTGAAAATTTCAATTGCTATACGATTTTACGCTGAAAGTACATATCGTAAGAAGTTATGTAGAAATTAAAACTACGTACTTCTGCACTGGTTTCTTTAGCTTTCCATTCTCTTTACGTTTTTCCCTAGCCTCTATTTCTTGTGCTTCTTCAGATGTAACTTCTCTTTCCACCCTAGAAGTTCACATAGTCTAACAAATTAGTTCACATCGCACAATAAATGAATGAAGCATCACAGCACCTCACTTCGTCTCCAGCGAAGTCGTAAACTTCAGTGACACGCTTCGCTTCCGCTTTTGATTCCGGGTTGACCGACTGCGCTGATGAAGACGAAGTAGATGCCATAGTATCAAATGATTCACAACGCCTAAAAACAGGACACAATACCATCAGAATTCAACAATCTGATATCCGATATAAATGGAAAATATGTGCGAAACAAATGTACTGGGCTAATGATGATGAATCACGAGCAGTTTCAAAACGCCTTTTTTTGAGAATAGGATCTTCTTCTGCCATAAGAGCCATGAAAGCCGCCTCTGCATCATCTTTGCCACCATCGTCTGCACAATCGCTAAAAGCATACTAAAGTGAAAGGAATTGAAGAATTAAAGCGAACCATGAAAAATAGTATTATCGATAGAGACTCTAGGGGCAGAAACCATGCATTTATCTCGAACTAACTTAACTGTGTAAAATTTGTTATTGGGTATGACCGCAAAAATAGTAATACAGATTTTACAGTATACATTATTTGAATTGAAACAAATACTAACAAATCGATTGGGTTCAAAGTAGTTTGCATCGCACGAAAAATTAAAAGTCGACTCTAACACCTTGACTCCAATAAAATTAAGAGATAACGGGATATGATAAAAAAAACTAAATCAAATAGATTCAAGTTTAATATCGGCAAAACACTATATACAAGTTTGAAAATATCGAAAAGAACTTAGGAAATTATATATATATGTACGCTAAAAACATTCAAATTTTGTTTATAATACAAATCCTACACGTTTACTGATAAATCAATGAAAATAGGTCATTCTTACTATGCACTCTTAGAAGACGTTCCCAACGATTTGTTTTTGTCACTACGACTCCGCCTTGTCGTTAGAACTTCAGCATCAGCATCGTTAATTTCGTCAACCTTGATATTATCAAAACAAATTCAGTTTCACCAGAGAAAAAATAACACGTATCACCTCAGAAGAAAATATAGGATAATTGAAAACAATTCAACGTGTAGCAGTTCTAGATTCCGTTGGAAACTAATCCCAAACTTCAAGACAATGCATTATTATCACGAACCATTATGGAAATTCTAACATAGAAATAACTGGCAAACGACACATCATACACGATTTCTCCGAGCAATTGCAAAACTATCTCAATATTACCGTTATATTTTTGTTAACAACAAGGAATTGATTTTGAAATCCATGTTTCATTCTGGTATTATGCAACAGTCCTCAGGAGAAAAATTTTACTCGATTCACGAAGCTGTTTACATCACAACATACCTCGTCTCCAGATGGATAATCGACGTCGTCTTCATCTTCCGGAACGTAGTCCTCATCCTCAGAAGAATTGTAGTCTGATTCATGCTCAATCATTGTTCTGTAAGTGTGATAATGGACTAAAACACATTCCGACAACAGAAATGTGTATTTCACGTTCATCTCATGAAACATTTACAAAAAAATTGTTAAGAATGGCTGCACAATCACGAACGTACGAACGGTTTCCATAACAACATCAGATTTACTTCGTATGCCATTATATATACATGATTCATTTGCTGCTATAAAAAAAGGTGCTTTTCTGTGATAAACTACGTCATATATCTGATTAAACGCATCGCTCAAAAATGCAATTATGATGAATCGAACTTGGACATTTTTTTCAGAAATTTGATGATTAATTAATCATCATTGACATTTTATTCGATAGCACAGAAAACCGAAGTGCACTACGGCTTATCCTTTTTTCACACAAGGTGACTTTATTGTTCTTATACTTTTGAAAACTGCCTACACAAAAATTTTCGAAAAATGAATGTGTCTTCATGGTCCAAACGGTTAGAAAACAAATCGGTAAACGCATATCAAAAAGAGAATCGCCTGTAAGCAAAAGGTAACCCTAAACAACTTAATACATATGTGACCGAAAATAAGTGGTTACGCTTAGAAATGATGTACAGAATCCATAATCAAGAAACATTTCCAAAACAAGAAAGAATAACTAAAAACCTTGTGGTACATCCATTGTAATAATTAAGCTATTCGTCAAATAATTTCCACGAGAATGAGTCTATTAAGAATTCCTACAGTAGAATCTGTTTTCTAATGTTTAACTACGGCTCCAGAAATGTTTTGAACGATATTCGTGAATGAGTGCCAAATTTTTTAAAGTAATCGCAAATGAGTGACAACGTGCTCAGAAGCAGCACTTCAGATAACTTTGCAAAATTACACGAATTCATGTTTTTAGAACTCCTTTGTAAAAAGGATAACGAAGTCGTAGAATTACACAGCATTTCAAATAGAATGCATTACTCCAGGACTACTCCAGGACATATTTTAATAAATGTTGAAAAAGAAAGATTACATGAACATTCAGATAAGCAACCATCATGGTCACTTTTAGGAGAAAAACAGAATACGCTGTTGTGAAGAATTACAACAATGTCCATGATAGAAAACAACAAGCAGATGAACATTCAGATAAGCAACCATCATGGTCACTTTTAGGAGAAAAACAGAATACGCTGTTGTGAAGAATTACAACAATGTCCATGATAGAAAACAACAAGCAGCAGGCTCTATTTTACATTCGTTTTCATCGGATGGCAATCAATACCCATCTCTCTCATAGAGAAACCTCGGGGCTGCTTCTTGGATACTAAATTTTTACTATATATCAAACTTTAGAGGTCCATGTAAGAAAATTGATAGTTAAAGACATAATCATTTGTACAGATTAACTCACTGCACAGCTATAACAAGATCTCTTAATTTTTTTCCTAAAACAGCTCTTCAAAAACATTATGAGAGTCATCAAAATCTTAGTCATCAAGCAACATTGAATAATCTTAAGCAAATGCCATATCGTTTGAGTGCAATAAAGACATACAACTGTTATAAAATGTTTTTCAATTATTAAGGTGATAACCCTTATTCGTTCGAATAAGTGAAGAAATATCTGTTCTAAAGATTCGAATTTTGGATAAACAATAACAACTATATAAATCCTATGTGTATAATTCTCCTCCAAGAAAACGCACAGGTTTATCCCGAATTTCTCTCAAGTTTTCAATAAATCGGAGCCCATTGGTAATGAACTTTCATAAAATCTACTTAGCTATCAATTTATTCAAAGGATAACGTTGACCATATATTGAAAATAACAGCAAATATAGAGCCATGGACTGAGGGAATGACAAATGTGAAAAGAGTCAGGTGTTGAATTTAAATTTATATGCGTCAAGCTCGTATTGCTGACACGGCTAAAGTGCGCGCGTCAGAGTGCAGACGAACGGGATCGCGCATACGGCGAACAAGCACACACGCAGCGGAATCAGCTGAGAGTGGATCCGTCATTGCAGCCGATATGCCGTTCATAGGACGTGATTGGCGAGCTCCTGGTGAGACATGGGTTCGAACTCCACACACGAATGGTTGGGAACGTTCTAAACTTCGGCCGATTCAGGTAAACTCGATTGATTATCCAGCTTTTTTCTGCGTCTTTCACAAACTCCTTTAACTTTCTGGTTTTTTCCAAGTTGATTTACTAATGTAGGAGTTTCAACAGTTTGCTTATCCAAGATGATCTTGGCAACCACACTTCTTTTGTGTCAAAAACAAAGCTTATGCTGTCATTTGAATATATTAATGGTTCGCGATTGCTTTTTTTGCATGTGGTGGACGTGGTAGTCCTGCATGTTGGTTTGTACAGTCAAGCATAGTTAGTTCTAATAGGACGGTGACCTGGTTATAAACGTCCCTTATCGATATTTTGCTTCATTAAGCAACATGCCCATCAATACGACACAATGCTGCCTTTTTTAATAAGTCCCTCTAAACGAGTGTTGATTCAAAAAAATCAAATGAGCCTTTTTCTCATTGCTTTAACGTATCCCATGTGCATGTATTGCCATATTTTTCATTTGTTTCTTGGAACATAACTTGAATACTGTGAACTTGTTCACGTCATTTTTGCGTAATCTTTTAATGATCATTGGATTTATGTCTTTTCTGTTTTAATACTATTTGAATTACAATAATATTTGTTGTTCACTGCTTTGTAACAACTCACTGCAAGTTCTTCCGTCTTACAATAATTGACATTTTGCGACAAGATTGGATAATTTTGTTATTTTGATTCGTAATAGATTGAATCTATCTTGATTCCGTTATGTACACGAAGTTGAGTACTGTAGGTTGATTAACTTGATCAGCTGCTTTTTTTATCCTTAAAACCCTTATCAGTTTTGGTTCAAACTTGTTTCTGATTGAATTAAAAGAATTCGGATCATTAGTTTTGTTGAAATTAGCTTACTTTATTTGGGACAGTAGATTCAAGAAATAGGACGTAAAGAAAGGTATCATAAGTTTTTTGAATTTTGATTCAAAGACCTTGCTTAGATCCTTAACTGGACGATGATTTTAAACTATTTACTGAAAATTTAAGCTTAGGCTTAGGCTTACGTTTGGTATTGAGTACCATTACACATGCCACTTAAATGCCTACGTAATAGAAAATTACTGTTATGTAAGTTTCTTCTTAGTCTCAGATTTACCTTTGTTGTCACTAAGATTATATTTCGCTCACGTAATCATACTGACTTTATAGCTTGTTTCGGACGCGATTCCGATCCCGGGTGCTCTTCCTGAAAATGAAATTTGTCATACTAATTCGTCTACTTCGTTACTCAGTCTGGACAGCGGTAGTGGCAGCCGCAGTGGATCGCTTTCGGAGGACCCAAGTACTCTATGTTTACTATTTTTACTTTTCTTGAGATAAAATGTGCATGTGATCAGTTGAAGTTATTGCGAAATCATGTGAACTAATTTCCACAAATTCTTACACTTAACTATCTGCTATAATTCAATTTTTCCTCATCAAAACCTTTGAGCTATCACTTTCGCGAACTCAAGAAGCAATAAATGCCAGAATACATACATGCTGCTCATGTTAGTATGCGATGGACGATTTTAAACTAATTGTTATTCTTTCGAGAATTCCTCTCTTGAGCACTTAAGCACTTTTTAACTAATCTTTTTCTTTCAACGCTTTCATGCATTGATACGTTTATTTTTCATTTTGGATTGGACAATTATTACTAACTCTTATTCTGATCATTTACCACAACTTAATGAAAAATACATTGAACTTGTTAGTCAATTGATAAAGTACTATAATTTTGAGAAAAAGAAGTCCGATTCTTTAAAAATTATTTTCGTCAACTTTAAATAATTGGTGCTACTTTGCTAACTCACCTCAAACTTCTCTATGGTGGATTAGGAGGTGGATCGCTATAATATGCGTTACACTGTAATACGTTTTGACGATGGAATCAATTTTTTTTTATTACAATTCAATTTGTTTCGCTAAAAAATTGACTTTTAGTGATCAGTTGTGCTTTGGAAACAAATTTGAAGTTCCTATGTATCTATGAGTTATAGTTTTTCTCAATGAAAACCCGTGATTTTTGTTGATGATTCCGTGAGGTTTATCTCCAACATTTCCGATCAGAGTTCGTTCTCTGATCAGCTGACCTTGACCACAGAACCAGATGTTTTATGGGATCTTGTTTTCCTTTACAGTCGAAAGCTAGATTCGTTTCAATAGATCATTTACTAAGCACGATCGAAATTTGCAGTTTAAAATTAGCTTCATTTGAGTCATTTACATATGCGAAGTGATAAGCATTTTGAATAATTAGATCAATAATTAGTTGGTAGGAAATGCATCGTAGTAACCTATGATTAACATTAGTCAGCAAATTTGAGGTAACTGAAAGGTTAATGCATATAATTAGAATTTGATCATAGAAAATACCAATTCTTTCCAATACTCTTTTGCCAAATTTTCAAGGAGTGATAGAGTTTGCTTAACATTCAAATTTGACTTGTTTTTGAAATGAAGGAAATTTGATCTATTCAGTCCCAATAAACTGTCCGTCCTTGCTTAAGCTGTTAACTATATAATGAACGATGTTGGGATTACGCAAATGTGTAGAAAAACTACATGCTTCATTTCAGTTTCTGAACTAGAAGATGGATGGATCCCACATTGTTTTGTCAAAAGTAAATCGAAAGAGGTGAGCAAAAAGTTTATAGTGGTTTAATATTTTCACCGTTCTAACTAGAAGGCGTATATGCTAACATTTTCTCCAATGTGCAAAAATCATACCTATGTAATTTAAAGTTATTTTGTGTTTTAAATGGATTAATGAAAGATCATTGCATAGGAAAACAAAAACGAGGTTGGTAAAAACATCAGTGCGTTTGACGGCTTTTTTAAAGTGTTCAGGTTAGATGTCATTATTGTTAGACCGTAGACACTCAACGAAAACAAACCGTCCAACGTATTCATTTGGTTTCTAAAATACGTAAATTTTATAATGAATTTAATATCTATATTCCTTGACGTTTTCACTTTGTAATGCTACCAAGTGGATCTCTTATTATGCTACTAAAAAGTCTATTGTTGTTTTTTTTTCGAAACCCATGCTGTTGCAACGTGCAGATTGGTGGCGGCATTTGTAACCATCTGTTCAGAATGTCATTCGTACTTTATACACACTTGACGTTATCGGCCTCTCCTTCGCTTAAACTTGTACCCAACAACTGCTATCCGTATCATATCAATCCAATTTAATCATCAAATGACTCGAACAGGTGTTCGATATGTGTCCATTTATTCAAGTCACGCGCTAAACGTACCTAGTGGACTCTGTCTGCTTTCAGAACCGCAAGTTTTTTATTTTCTGCACTTGATATACTTTTTTCTGGTTGGTTTTTATACGCGTTTGCTCGCGAATAACTAATAGGATTGTTTTGGACACGGGTATGTGTATGCATGACTTTTCCTCCGCCCATCTGCTTTGTTACATAACTTAGAATAAAATGACATGCAGCATACAATTTCAATAATTATATACTACATATGTATTTAAGCATGTATATTATCACAATTATACGCAAGGTACGAATTAGTCCAAAACACTATGTAGAGAAAAACTACAAATATTTTGCCTTATTCTTATGGCAAACTCCATTTGATCGCTTCTGAAATGTCCTTAAGACTTAGTAAACTATGGCAGTCCATAATGTTATAATATTGATATTCCAAATTTTCGAACTATTCACAAAAATCCAGGCCTCAGCGGTGGTTCGAACTCTCATCTAGCAGATTTATTTTCTGTTGTTTTTATTATTTTCTACTAACTACGCTTAGATTTAAAGAAATTCTAGTTGTAAGTCCTATTTATTCAGTAATTTGTATTGTGTAACAGTTGTGCATTGTGGCATTGTGTTGCTTTCTCTGCATCTTGGGGTTGATGTAATGCTTTATTGGAATGATTTCAAATAACTATATTACTTTTTTTATTAGTGAAATCATTAGTGCATAACTAAATACTGTAACTTCTCATTACTCAGTATTATCGTAATTTTTGAGTGTACCTCATTTAAACTTTGTCTTAATTTCAAAGATTTGGGACGTCCCAGCTAAAAATGTCTGAAAATTTTTCAGAAAATGGTTACGGCTTTAAGAGAGTTAATGCTTGAAAAATTGAATATAAAATTTCCAAGATAATCTATCTGCATGAATTTCGATACGCCCTTTTTGTGTGGGTATTTGAAATCTTTACAAAGAATCTGACAGTTTTCAAGAATTTTTAAAGGCGGAAATGTTTTACCTCGTAGAAGTTGATGGATATAAAGCTATAGTACAATGGTGAATAATCAAAATATAATGCTCTGAAATAAAACATTGCTTTTCATACAGTTCCATGCAGCTCTTGTGCAGCTATAGCTGTGATATAATTTTACAATTGTCAGTTATACTTTATAGTTCATTGGTTGTACAAGTATCAGCGAAGCTTTTCACCGTTTGGATCTTGCCAGAGGCGTTTCAGATGTACGGCGTTTCAGCTACATAGCAAAGGTAATTTGCCATAAAATTGTTTTTTGAATGAATTATTGATTTTTCCTTTTTGATCGTCTTTGATTAATGAAGAAGTAACAAAAAGAAGGAGAGTATTTTTTTTTTCTTGTATTAAATTTTGTGAGTTCTAAGGTAATAGCTGAGCAGGGGAAAACATGTTAATTCATGTCGCCTGTTATTAGACAGGCGTGGCACAAACGTTTACTTGCGGTAGGGACGAGAAGCTATTTGTAAACACTCATAAACTACCAAAGATTTCTCAAATCGGGGCACGAAACGAACATATCCTTCATATGCAAATAAACATCCATTAGACGGTATTCTACTTCGCTTGCAACGAAGTTTTCTATTAATTCGTTATTCAAGAAACCTATTAAATTTCTAACAGTTCCTCATGAAACTAGTTGGAAATCGAGATACTTAAACACAACACTCAGTTCTTTACATTCCGTGAAGTGTATTGTACTATTTAAATTCTGCATAAATTTTTGGAATTATGTTATCTCCGTTATAGTTCATATTGTAAGTTGTAAGTTTGTGCAAATCAAACATACAAATCGAGATAGGTCATTTTTAGGTAGTGGAAATACTTGTGCAAGAAAAAGTGCAGAATTTATCTGGAAATGCTCGGAAGTCGTTAGTTGGCATTCTAACTGCCATTGTGCTTCGATCATCTGAGGAAGACGTTCATATTTCAACGGCTCGTGATTTGGTTCAACAGGTCAGCCATTTTTCTTTTTTAGATTGAATGAAAATTTCATGTTGATCTGCATGTGATTTAAGAAATTACGATTGTGAATTAAATCATTGTAGAGTATTATTCCGATTTATATTAATAATTATAGTTGCAACAGCATTCTATTCGGATACCCATTCATAAAATATTGATTATTATTACGTGCGCCTGCGTTAATAATGCGTAATTAGGTGCGGTGATTTGTGACATCAATTAAGGATGGTGAATATAAGGTCCAAATCCGTGGGAACGAATGGCTAACGTTTGTCACATTGTTATCATTTAGGTGGCATAGTAAAATGATTCGTTGCACTCGTTAAAGTGGTTGTAACGATGATTGCGTTCTCTTTGATATTGTTATCATTGCAATTCTAATCTTATTAGTTTTAATGCGGGGAATTCTCTCAGTTTCCACTACATAGGGTTCAAATGCCTCCAGGAATTTAGCACAAGCAGTATCATTTCACATTCCTAACGATGTTGAACGTTGTTAAAATGTTCCATGTATCCCGAAAAATACTCTCTCATCAACCGTTCAATTTTTTTTGTTTCCAGGGCTTCAATTTTTAATCATAATGATTATTAATTATTTATCTTATAGCCGGTCGAATTCCAATGAATTGCGTTAGAACGTCATTTTTTATGCATCGCAAAGCGCAAAAGGAGCTCAGCTGTAGCGCAAAACACAAATGTTAAGAATTATTAGTTTGGTGCTAAAATAATCACGGTTTACGCAATGTTGAACGTAAATATTTTACGACAACCTAATATGTCGGATTCTATTCATTGCCTCATTACCCGCTTACCCATAACATTATCAATTATTTTG
>KN716151.1:46035-60123 GCA_000816705.1 Dictyocaulus viviparus | reverse complement strand
AACGATGTTGAACGTTGTTAAAATGTTCCATGTATCCCGAAAAATACTCTCTCATCAACCATTCAATCTTTCTTGTTTTCAGGGCTTGGATTTTTAGTCATAATGATTATTAATTATTTATCTTATAGCCGGTCGAATTCCAATGAATTTTTTATGCATCGCAATGCGCAAAAGGAGCTCAGCTGTAGCGCAAAACACAAATGTTAAGAATTATTAGTTTGGTGCTAAAATAATTACGGTTTGCGCAGTGTTGAACGTAAATATTTTACGACAACCTAATATGTCGGATTCTTTGTTTTGTCACTTTTCCATCTATCCAATATCACTATCTATCACTTTGCAGCTACTTTTACTCTAAAAGTCAGTTCTGGGTTATATATTTGATTCGATTGTTTTTTTTTCATCAAACTCAGAGGTTATTGAGGAGTGAAATTATATCATTTGCAATATTGATGTATTGAGGAAGTTAAAAACAAAAATGTGGGCATGTTTTCGTTGTTTTGTTCCCTGATTAATTCGAACAACGATTAATTTTTTAGTGAAACATAAACTTCATTCTTAATAGATTAAGTCACGCGATATCTGAAGGTTTTTCGACATTCTTCAATATTTTATTTCAGTTTGGCCAGGCTCTTGAAGGACATGTTTGTGGTTCCCCTCAATTGGTATCACGTCACCAACATACTGCCAATTCGCTTCTTGACGTTATTTCTGATCGACAACCGAAAACAGTCGTATCTGCTGATGAAACAAGTACAACTTTTCTGGACTTGCCCAGAGAGGTAAGGTTTCCAAAATTATCGTCTATTGTAATTTTCTTTAAATAATATTGTTATATTCATAATTCCAGCTATATTCATTTGCTTCACAAAGTAATTATTAACTATAACAAAATGAGATTTTGATTTTTTTCAATCGACTAGGGAGGGATACCAGACCTCTTTTTGACGTTCAAGTGTTAGTATTTTAAGCTCATGTGAGTTCGGCGAAATTTTATAGATAAGATACGAAATCCGTAGTTAACGAAATAGAACTATGACAGGTGTGAAATAACATGGTTGCGGTACACAAATCCTTCAGTGTTTCGTTTTCAGATCCTCTCGTTAGTTCTTCGACGTTTGCCTGATGACCGTTCCCTGTTAGAGACAGCTAAAGTAATTTCTTGTTACATTGAATGGAATTCCGAGTTTTTTACATTGATGATGTTAGTAAACAATTACCGCGTTAATTAAGGCCCACGAAGCCCTACAGAGCATAATCGATCGAGAAAGCTGCTTGTGGCAGTCGTTATGTGAGTTTCACTTCACATCCTTCCAAATCGATCAACGTAAGACACAAGAGAAGACATGGCGACAGACGTTCTTTGAGCTCAAGAAATATTTCGGGATTCGCGAGGTTCGTTTTTAAAGCCTAATAATCGTCCGAGAATTCTCACCAATGTGATGAGGGCTTAGGGAATTTTAGATATTAACGTAATTATTTTTTTTATGAGTATATAGTTTAATTTATTAGATGTATTTTAGAGTTAATATTCCTATTATTTAATTCAGTTATTGTTTCATTACTGCTGCTGAACTATACCTTATACCTTCTTCTTAATCAGTCGATACTCCCATATTTAGACGTTGCAATCAATTCTCTTGAGTGTGGTGTTATGAACATTTGAGGTTATTGAGGTGATAACATTGAGGTCAGCCCACCAGTTAGCAATACTCATTCTTCTACCAATCATAACTTGTGTATAATTCTCTTTTACTAGATAGGAATACTTTCGACTTTCGTAATAAAGTTAGTTGTATACTTGATATAGATGTTCTGAATAGCTGAGATATAGAATACAGTCAAAAACATTATTTAAAATTCAATGGTTAAAAAGTAATTTGTGAAGTAATATTGAAGATAAATGGTAAGAATTCTAATCGATGCAATGTTTAAGAATGAGATAATTATTTATTTCTTCTCTGCTATACGATGAGAACGCTCATCCAAATGTAAGCTTTACATAAACTTGGTCATTTGTTTCCTTGAGATGACTAGTGATAGTTTTTATGGTTAACTTGAATTTGAACTCGTATGATTGAGTACATTGATCTTTTGAATTCTAGGTGTACGCCGATATGATCCAAATCTGTTGTCATTGTAAAGCGCTATTCTGGAAGACACTTGGTCATCCTTGTCTGCGTCCAGGATCCCCGTCGGTACGAGTAACTCCACAACAGTTTGTCGACATGCTGATTTACCTCTGACTTTATCCATTCCTTATCTGTACAGAGGCCATTGTTTTCTTCATTTCTGCTACTTTACATTAGGCCATTACTCAAGTTTCCGATCGCATCCATAGTTACGTGTATGTGTTTCCTAAAATGATGTTTATATATTCATATTTTAACTGCTGCAGAGTGCTAGGAAAGATTATGAAGAGTGTGTTGCTATCGAATATATTACTTCAACTCATTTCAACGGTATGTGCTAACCATTATTATAAACTAAGAATTACTACAGATGCGATCGCTTATTTATCTACACTATACCTTTCGAGATAAGTAGATTTCTAAAGTCTTAAAGCTTTTAACTTACGGCTTTTATCTATATCGTTAAGATATCGATGCATCAAATGTGATAGTAACACAGATTCGCTCTACATTATCTTTCGATTATCGATTGTAAATTAATATCAATCAAATTTTAAGAATAGTCTGGTGTAGCGACATCACACCTCATGTTTATAGTCATTATGTTTATCCTGATTTGTTGCATTATGTCAGTCTTCTTTGCACGGGTAGTACGCTTCCCGATGGCAGTTTTGTTCTATCGTTACGTAATCTGAGTATATTGTATATTTTTAATTAGTCTTTAAAGTTTTTGTTAATTAATTTTGCACTGTGCATGGTATGCATTTATTCGTACTTGGTAATTTCATTAACATTGACCCTCACTTTTAGGCGTTCTAGTTGAAATGATGAGAGAAAAGAGAATAAACCTTGTATCATTGTAAATATTTCATAATATTTACGAAAATGTGTTTCTGAAGCGGTGACATTCAGCGGCAAACAGAACTGTGTGTAGTCGTCGAATCGCAATGCCTTCTTAAACCATCGATTCGATCAGAAAATCGGTTTTAAGAGACAACAAACTTCGTAGTATTTGACGATTTCCAGTATCCATTGGATTAGCTAGATCAACACTTAGACGGCCATGAAAACTGCTGCTACGTGGTTTACATAAGTGTCGATGTTTACATTATACGAGGCAAACTAGGGAACTCTAACGTTACTCATACGATAGCAAACAACATCGTTCGGTTTACTTTGTGACACTAATTGTGTTTTGTAAGATATTTCGCAAGAACATTCAGCAATTATACCTTAGAGTGTATAGAATTATAGAGAGGGAGTCGTAGAGTTATATAGAGTCATAGAGAGTTTGACGGTAAGACACGTTTATGAGAATGTATATTCGAGAATGTAACGTTTCAACATTCTAACCGAAGTACAGTTATCATATTTGGTCAGCATAGAGTCTGCAGTACCATCTGACATCAACAACAAAAAAAAAACGCTAAACCAATGCATTCCAGACAATTTGAATGTACTGAAAAGAGCTATATAAAAATAACATCGGTGTTATATTTTGCTGAGATCTTCAAATATCAGGAAATTTGGGAACTCACTTTGACGAAAATTTGTGACAACCGCTTCAGCTTTGATCTGTCGTACCATCAATCAGCTTATTCCCACGTATTTTCAAATCGATTTCTGAGATTCTTCGTTTTCTTTTAAAGATGTCATTAATCTGTCCCAAACCCACATCTGGTTTTCTTAATCGATCCTCAATTCCTTTCCTTTTTGATCTAAGGTAGTCCAATGTTCTGTGAGCTTATATGAAAATATCACAACCTATTAGCTTTTATACAACTCGTTGATTATTGAATCGACTTCAACACAACTACTTCGGCTACTACTTTGACCTCATTTTCTATGAAAGCAATCTGAGACGAGTGACCAATTGAGAACGAATGGAACAATTGCTCTTTAAGCTATTCAACACGTGTAAAGTCATATACTCGTTGTAATAGAAAGAAAAAGCTTTTCCTCTTATGTTATGGATTTGGATAAGATGTTTACGATGATAATTATTTATCATAAGAAGTGTTCATCAGTAAAAAAATATTATTAGAAACTCCTTTGCGTTGTTTTCTGTCGCACTTTTAGACACGAAAGCTTTAAGTTCGTTTTGTAATTGTACTAAGTTTTTTCGATGTTTTCAACTCAACAACGACCTCATAAAGAAGACCTATTCTATTTTCGCTAAAGTGCCTCAACATCAGAAGTTTTTCCTTCAATCGAGGTTGAACTTAACGGACATCCATTATTGATTGTTTTTCCTCATTAACACGTGTTGGTTTTGTCAACAACAACAAAAATGACTATATAATCGATAAAGTACATAGTATAGAAATTAGAAATCAAGTGTCTTCATTCACTAAAGGAATATTGTATAATTATTTCTTTAATTATTATTAGAGTTTTAAGGAAGAAGTTCAATAACCGTGTATCTGATCAGAGTACGTATACGTTGAAGTCGTTCTCAACCTCATCTTCCCTCACTCAGATACCCCACTTCTTTAAGTACTATCATATCATTACAGTACTGACTAGGAAGTATCGTCGTACATGATCAGAGAATCCTTTTCTGTAGAACAACCGACGTTTTTGTTATGCGAGAAACGATAACAAACAGGTGGTACTCGTATAATCGTATTACTTACGGCTAACTAAAATCTTAGAAAAACATTTGATAGAACGATTGTTACAACTTTCGAACTTTTTGGAACATGAAAAGAATAGAATAAAGTTCTAGTCCATTAGAAGTTTATGATCTCCTGCAAAATTGACCTCACTAATTGGAAAAGTAGCATTAACGGCTACTAGAGGGATCCCCTCATTGAATAAAACACAACATCCATTCCAACCAGATTTGATCACTCAATTTATTCTGCTATTTACATATATACCATTTTATGAGTAAAAATATTTTCGAACTCGATCCTTTCTCATTATCCTTATCATCACTGAACTAATCAATGATATGACATTTTCGTAGCTATAATCTGATAGCTTTTCATTTCTTATTGATCGCTGTAGGGGGATAAAACGTGTTCTGATAGGATAGTGTATAAACGAATCAGATTGCTTTTCATTAGAGGGTAAAAGCCTGGAGGCTTATCTTTTGATGCTAACGATTCGGTCCTCATAGTTTAACACTTATTTCTTTATGACTGTAAAGTTTGTAGAGTTATAAAATTTTCCATATATTTTGAGGGTATGGTGTTAAATACTAGAAAATATTCACATTTTCATGTTTTCTTCTCTTCAAATACATTTTAATCTGATTATATTTTATCATAGTATAATGTAGGAGTTCTCATTGAGGACCGGTTAGTGTTTAGATCGGATTTGTCATTGAAATGTAGTAAACCGTAGAGAGATGATATATCTCGACTCATTAAGAACCTCACCGATCTCGACACTAAACACGAATGGATTGTCATTTGTCGATTTTGACATTGAATAGGGATCGTAAATTTGTATGAAAAATACTGCTATTCAAAATGGTGCGAAAATAATTACGGTCTAAACAACATTGGTAAGACTAAATTAAGTAATCGAACTCGTAAATTATTTTTGCACCAAGCTAATGTTATAGTAAATATGGACTATTCACAAAGATTACAGTAAGAAAATGAATTTAATAATAATTCAAACAGGAATTATCGCTAAACATCTAATCTCTTCATTGCTTAATTCAATAACGATCACTGAACAACACCAACGATCACTTCGTGTTATATATCGATCGATCGATGATTTCATTTTTCTGAAGTGATTAATTGTTTTGAGTTATCAAAAACTCTATCTTCTTACAGTTTCTTGAAGAAACGTTTTTGCTCTACATAAAATAGATAAGTAATCGATCAAATAGGTCGAGAGATTGACAAAAGACCGCCACCGCTAACATTTGACAACCTCCTATTGGCCGTTCACTTAAGTTACAATTACTTCATTCACTATATAGAGGAGCATGTTGAATAATGAAGTAATTCTACAAAGGACATAAAGAAAAACGATAAATAATTTTGAGTTAGTTTTTATCCAACCTTTGTTTGAGGGACAGTATAGAGGCTCACTTGGATACTTGAATGTTCTGTCCTCAGTAGTAGAGGGTATGAATTTTCTCATAGTCTCGACTCCACAATTATATTCATCCATTTGTCATTTATTCTTTTTTGCTCTATGTTAAACTCATTTGTATTTCGCTATCGATTTATATTACTTATGATCTCAAATTTATAAGTGAATAGTTATAGTGATGGATAACGATGAGTAGTGTCATTGTATTGATGAAGCTGAACACTTTCACTGATCTTTGATCATTTTTCGTACTTTCCTCATTATCAAACGTTACTTTTACAAACAACGAGGTTAATAATATAATCGATTACCTCAGCATCTTTAGGGATATACGAATAAACGATTACAACCTATTACAGTTTATCGAAAATAAATAAAATAGTTATATTCTACGTAGTACGTATTATAGGAATTGAGTGGTTTCTTTTACTATAAAAATGTGTAATGTTAGAGTTTCGAGGAAGAAATTCAATCCGACCAGTGCGTGTACGTTGAAGTCCTTCGCAACCTCAATTTCCCTCCCTCAGATACCTCAATTTCTCTAAGTACTAGTAAGTACTATTAGAGTGCTGACTAAGAAGCATCGTCGTTCATGATACCAATTTCTACAACAATGAACGAAATTATTCACTAGAAGATAAATACGTAAAGGATTGTTAAAGCCATAAAATTTGTACAATCCTTTTTTTTCGGTCATTCATTCAGATTTCGGAAGAACTTGCTCGTGCCACCTAGGATGTTCGAAACTTTATGGCTATTGATTATAATGTATAACATGAAATTTTCATCCGTACACAAAACCTTAGGTCCTGGCCGGGATCGAACCGGCGACCTTCTGCGTGTGAAGCAGACGTGATAACCGCTACACCACAGGACCACGTGAGTACTACGTTTGTGCTTGTGCTAGTGAATGATACTAGAAATTATTACGTTGAAGACGATGTAATTACTAATTTCTTTCTGATTGATAAAACGACCATGCAGTCGTAGATGAAACCACAATGTGAAACATTGAGTTCTGGCTAGGATAGAACCGATGGCCTTATGTGTGTAATGCAGACGTCATAACTACTATATCACAGGACCACTGAGGTAGTTCCTGCGCCACATTTAGTTTCCATTATTAGCCTATTCAAAACAATGATTTTGTATGAGAAAGTACTAGAACAAAATAAATATAATATGTTTTATTGTTTATTCTGATTGATGTTTTTTTATCATTGTAGAACTATTGATAGATGTTTATTCACTCTGATTTTTATAAACACCGTCTTTTTAGTATTCGTAACGAATGAAATTGAAAGATGATTTGCATACGAAATTTCAACGCATTAGCTTTCTGGGCACCTTATTGATGCGTAGAGGTTGAACATCGAAACGTATTTACTACTCCTCGGACAAAGAAGCTTCGGTGTTATTCTAGTTGAGCAGTACACGAGATTATTGTAGCATATGTACTGGGGAGCACATTGTACTACGAATATAGCCCAGCTTTCTGTCAAAATGGCTTGCTACAGAGTCAAAAACTTCCTTACAAAGATGCAATTCATGCGATCAAAACGTACAACCATAGTGCTCAATGAGGAAAACTCTATTTCAAAGACTCAAGCACTAAGTTAACCAGGTCGTTCAAAACAATCACATTATCAAAGTGGATTTGTTTGTCTGTTTCGATCAGCTCGTGCTGTCAACTGCTTTTTATTGACGTAAGCATTAAGTTTTCGTCGTTGAGATCTGAAAATGAGGGTAGGATTGAAGATAAACACCTAACTGTAAGGCGGAGAACAACAAAGTTGTTAATTTTGGTGTTGAAGTTAGAATCGAATCAACACTACTGGTCGTTGGTCTTCACATCACAAAAAGAGATCTCCACCACACTTATTCCAACGGTCCTGTGGTGTAGCGGTTATCACGTCTGCTTTACACGCAGAAGGTCGCCGGTTCGATCCCGGCCAGGACCTATGGTTTTGTATGTACGGATGAAAATTTCATGATATACGTTCTAATCAATAACCATACATTTTGCAATATACAAAATGGCACGAGCAAATTCTTTCAATGAAAAATTTCTGTTACATGAAAAATAATAGATGGTTCAAAACAGTCTACTGTTATATTAATTTTATTAATAGATATAAAATAAAAGCATTCATACTGTAATGTGAAATTTAGAACCGCATTATTTAATGAATGAATGAATGGCAAGAAAAAAAGAAGAATTGTAAAAATTTTACGGGTTCAACAATCCTTTACATATTCATCGTCTAGTGAATATTTTCGCTCATTGTTGTAGAAATTGAGAAATCTGCTATTATGAACGACGATACTTCCTAGTCAGTACTGTAATGATATGATAGTACTTAAAGAAAGTGAGATATCTGAGTGAGGGAAAGTGAGGTTGCGAACGACTTCAACGTGCACGTACTCTAATCAGATACACGGTTATTAAACTTCTTTCTTAAAACTCTAATAATAATTAAAGAAATACACAATATTCCTTTAGTGAATGAAGACACTTGATTTCTAATTTCTATACTATGTACTTTATCGATTATATCGTCATTTTTGTTGTTGACAAAACCAACACGTGTTAATGAGGAAAAAACAATCAATAATGAATGTCCGTTAAGTTCAACCTCGATTGAAGGAAAAACTTCTGATGTTGAGGCACTTTAGCGAAAATAGAATAGGTCTTCTTTATGAGGTCGTTGTTGAGTTGAAAACATCGAAAAAACTTAGTACAATTACAAAACGAACTTAAAGCTTTCGTGTCTAAAAGTGCGACAGAAAACAACGCAAAGAAATTTCTAATAATATTTTTTAGTGATGAACACTTCTTATGATAAATAATTACCATCGTAAACATCTTATTCAAATCCATAACATAAGAGGAAAAGCTTTTATTGTGATGTATAGTATAAAGAACTCTGGTTCATTCGTAATTATGCTGAGTTGGCCACAAACTCGGAACCTCAGGCGAGACTTAAACCCACACCAACAGATGTCCTGCCCGAGTTTCCGAATTTTCAGGCGAACTCAGTATTACTACAGATATTGTAAAACCATAATAAAATGAAACGCAGTTACGATTGTTCATTCGTTTTCAATGAGTCAGTCGTCTCAGATTGCTGTCGTGAAAAATGAGGACGAAATCGCCTCATTGACCAACTATTTGCGGAGGGAATTCAGAATCGAGCGTTAACATTTAGTATGTCGATTTTATCATAAGTATTGGTTCATTTTTTAAAAAATCAAACCAAGCCGATTCCCATTTGTATTCAAAATGAGGCCTGAGTCAATCTAATTCTGAGGTTTTTTCCTTCTCTGAATCTAATATTTCAATCTCAAGAAGTTTGAAAAGCTTAAATATTCAATAACGATTAAACATTCTTGTTTAGTCTTCATTCATTTTGTAAGACGATCCTCATCCTCTTTCCAATTCAATCATCACATTATCGGCGAGTCAATCAATGTTTACAACTTGATGGATATCGTCTTTAGCAGATGTCATTATTACTTTGCCGTGATGAATTGGTTTAGAAGCTGGATAATCATTGCAGGACACCAAGTATGATCGCTTTTTCGAGTTCTTTTTGACGAATTGGTTATTGAATTATTGTTTCAGTACTTTTTATTGTATGCTATAAGCGTCCTGCTACGTGTTCTCCTCCTATTTTCACATTTACAATTCGTATATGAGTTCAGAATAGCAGGTCTTGGTCAACGAGTTAAAATGAGTAAATCCATGCCTACGATGCCATTATCACACGAGTTGTTCCGGTTCCATGTGTTTGGTATGTTTGACCAAGACTCATATAAGAGCGCTAGCTTAGTAGCCCTTTATTATCGTAATTGAACAAATGTGCTATCGCTGAAGATGAACAACTACTGTAATCCTGAATCGAAATATGTCTACAGAAATAAGTCATACATAGAGATTATATTAGTGGATAAGCATAGCAGACCGGATATCTGTATGTGCGGGTTCGAGTCCCGCCTGAAACTCCGAGTTTTGCGGCCAACTCAGCATAATTACAGACAGAGATTAGTGTTAACAGAGTTTTAGATCTTCTACTTGACCTCCAATTGAGTGAAATCGAAGTAAAATGAGTTTATTTCGAAATTTTTTGCGAAAGTCTGTCCCATATGAGTCAGAAGGAATGGAAACCTGAATTGATGAGTTATTGAAGCTACATAACTGCAGTTATCACCTAATCGTTCATACATAGAAAATAATACTATAAAATATCATTAAGTCTAGATGAGTTTGTTTTATAAGTGGAAATTCTTTGCAACTTTCCATTTTCTGTCAGATTGTTGAGGAACTCAACCGACTTGAAATCGGCCATTGTTTTTTCCTCGTTGCTACATGTCGAGTGATATCGTGAGTGAAGTCATTACCGTCGTCGCCTTTTTGAAATTCGATATCAATTCATCGACAGTCGAAGAATGAAATGTTTAGTAGTTGTGCTGAGTTGATCGCAAAACTCGGAACCTCAGGCGGGACTCGAATTCGCACTTACAGATATCCGGTCTGCCGTGCTGATCCATTACACTACCGACGCCCTTGATCTACGACCATTTGATGCTTCACTTATTGTAAGTGGGTACCATTATCAGCATTCTTCCGAAATGTTTAGGTGAGTTGGTGTTTTGTAAACAAACTCTGAATACTGAGTTATTTAATTTGATTTTTATTTACAAACGTTATGTGACGAGTGTAGAAGAATTGTTTATCGTGAGTTATATGGAATGTACATAAGCTGCGAACAGGTTCGATCTAAATACTTAATACTTTCATCAATCATTTGTTTGATCGATTCCAAAACAGCAACCATTGCAACTCCACCAAAACCGTGTGTCATCTGCAACTATGAACCTCTTGAATATAAAACGAATCAGACTCTAACAAAATGTCAAATTTCAGCTCTTGAGTTAGAGCTTTGACTGGAGGAGTAGCTGGATTGCATTCATAACTGAATGGCAACTAATCTGGATAATGCTTAATCTCTATATTCAAATACCAAAGGTACTTAAAGAAGTTAAAAATGAGTTAGTTGCAAAACTGCTAGTGTTCTTTCTAGGTGCTAAAAAATAGCACTATTCAAAGAAACGTCTATGACTATGAGTATTCAGAGTGTAGATTTTCGTAAAAGATCAGTGAGGAAAAGAATTGCTGAGTAAGATTTCATCACTATTTTCACCTTGTATTGCTGGTAGTGGAAACTACAGTACGAAAAATATTGTTGGTCTACATGTGATTATGATAAGGATAAGGAGGAGGCATTAGAATGGGAGTGGTCTATAGAATTACTGGAGAGGACCAGTGTCTGTTGCCAAGCCAAGTGTTACTCATTATCCCAGATTACTCTGGTATCAATTCATCAGTCCATGAGGAGTAGAAGGTTTGATTAGCCTGAGTTCCATGTCATTAGGTTTCAGTTTTGTATATATTAAGGAGAATAAGTAAGCAAAACATGAACAATTAATAAACCTAATATTAAGGATTGCCTACGGCAACAATATTGAGAAGCAGATCTATGCAGAATTTTTGGATCATGATGATACATCTATATACAGCAGGATACCAGTAATATTAGGAATCAAAATCGAAGAAGATCAAACCTCAGATTATTGAAAATCCTAAGAATCATTGGTAAAAACAAGTAGTAAATCACACATCATTATGTTTGTTTTTGCATAAATAAGAAACATATGATCGTCTGTTGAAGTGATGGCGAATAGGATAAACCAAGATGAGCTTTGAAGTAGATCAACCACTGTTGCGGAATGCACCTGTGTATTCGTGTTCAACGTGATATCGTGGATGTGATTGAATACGAGCCTCGTCTATAGAGTGACTTCAGTTGATCACTCTTCATCAAGTTTGTGCTGTTCATCTTATTCAGACTTCTCTGGTACTAATTCACCAACCTCGGAGGGATGACAGGCTCAATTGGTCGTGGGGACGGAAAACGGCCAATAGGAAATATGAAAATCTAATCAAAAATCCCAACATCACAATTCTACCTTACCCTTCAGTATGAATTTACTTGAGGAAACGTTTGTCCACATCTGAAGTGATATGATAGACATAGATTGATCAAGGAAGGAATTCTCCTAACATTATTATAGATAAATGAATGAAACGCCGTTTAATTTATTTCAGAAATTAGAGATCACAAAAAAAGCATTGGTAGGAGGTATGCTGAGGAGGTGAATCCATAATAGGTTTCAATCCATTTTTATATGGGACGATAAGAAATTCTAAGCAACATCATAGTAGAATTGTCATAGAGTTCACGGATACAGTATCCTCATTAGCATATTCTACAGTACTTACCAATGTGTAATGACTAAGATGTTGTTGAATTGAAGGATCCAACACAACAGTTGATTTTATAGGAATTCCAAATGGTGTCAATGGCGTACGATCTGCTGCAAGAAGTTCACATAGTTCAGAAACGATTTTCCTGGAAAGGTGTCAAATAATACTACGATAAAGCTCAAGGAATCTTGTATGATCTATGATTTCTGTAAAATGAGATGAGCTTTGGATTTGATCTCTTCCAATGAACTACTTCTACGTATTCGCGTTCAACGCGATATCGTGCAAGTGATTGTTTGCAAGTCTCGTTGTCTACATAATCTTGTGAATAAACCCTCTTCATTAGGTTAATGCTGCTTTGTTTTCGAAGTTATCTGGTATCACCTGACCGAACCCGGACGATTGTTGGGCTTAGTAAGTTCGGGTACAACCTCGACCATGCGTGTCACTATTGCACCTCCTATTATTTATGTTTTGCCTCTTGTGATATATGATCTATTAGTATAATAAGATAAGCTTCAGCGTTGATCCATCTCTGTTGTGGGTTGCTTTCTGAAAAATCACCTATGAATTCTGTCAAGTTAACAAGTGCGTCTCAGAGTAGAAAAAAGAGGCACGATTTGTTGATTACGCTTACACATTTGACCTCAATGCGATCTACAATTCACGAGTCTTATGATCTATACGTTAATCAGCAAATTACTTTAACATTAGTTTAATTATTATACAAATACCTCACATATTTTGATGAAATCCACAAAACTCATTTCCTTAAAGTGATAAATGACTATGACATACGTTTGACTCCATTTTTTTTTTCAAGCATTGGAAAAAATGGAGTGAGTTTCAGTTTCAAAATATTGTAACTGTGCCTCGAAGTGAGAGAAAAACTTTGCTTGCCTCAGGTCAGTAATTATAAGCTTTAAAAAACTAAAAAACAAAACCCTCAATTCTCTACAGAATCCTCATTTTTATTCGGATCCATTATATTCATGAGGTTTTCTAAACAAAAAAAGGACTTGATTTACTTGTTGTATCAAAAATAATGTAAACAGTAAATATGTTGTAGCAATTCTTGCTACTTTCAGTAGCAATCCTTGCTACTTCACATCCATTCACTAATACTAAACCACCCCTCAATATAATGATGATAATGATCCTACATATCATACAAACATCATTCATAACATTGTGATAGGATGAAGGTATAAAAAGGCTTTAACCCTTCATCTCTCAATTTATTTTATTCCTTCATTCCCTCTGAACTTTGCTCCTACTTTGCACTTCACTGGACTGGACTTCACTCTGTCTCTGGACCTCATCACACTTCTACTCTTCCATCGACTCTCCTATAATTCTCCCCACTCTCTCTCAGGAAAGGACTCTTCTATAATTGTTTTGTATTCGTATCGTCATCGATACGATATTTTCTATTCATTCTATTTTATAATAAAGGTTTATTATCCAAGTTTGAGGCAAATCTCCCAACTTTGGGATAAACCATACGGCTACCGAACCCGAGCCGACATATATGTTCGTATGCAATACATCTTGACGGAGATCAATCCT
>KN716151.1:0-45935 GCA_000816705.1 Dictyocaulus viviparus | reverse complement strand
AATTATTATACAAATACCTCACATATTTTGATGAAATCCACAAAACTCATTTCCTTAAAGTGATAAATGACTATGACATACGTTTGACTCCCTTTTTTTTTTTTAACGTTGGAAAAAATGGAGTGAGTTTCAGTTTCAAAATATTGTAACTGTGCCTCGAAGTGAGAGAAAAACTTTGCTTGCCTCAGGTCAGTAATTATAAGCTTTAAAAAACTAAAAAACAAAACCCTCAATTCTCTACAGAATCCTCATTTTTATTCGGATCCATTATATTCATGAGGTTTTCTAAACAAAAAAAGGACTTGATTTACTTGTTGTATCAAAAATAATGTAAACAGTAAATATGTTCGTATCCAATACATCTTGACGGAGATCAATCCTCATGTCTATTCTAATCAATAAATCAATAAACCTCATTCAATAGATTATCATATTAATATTCGATTGTATCATGGATTGCTTACAGTATGGAGAAGTAACAGTAACGAATAGAAGGAATGATCAATCATTCTTACAACGAGGATAACAGTAGTTAAATAACTCATCAGATTTTCAAAACATTCGTCAGAATCAAAAATTCTTTGAGTTTTAGGCAACTCGAGGCTCATAGAGTAATTCATGACACTCAATTTCGACCTACACGTTTTTATAAACACTATGATTCGGCAGTTTAATCGGTAGCATAGTTGAACGGATATCTGCGGGATGAGTGATATGAGTGTCATTTGAACTTTCAGTCTTGTTGTTAAATGGACATGTGTAGGATATCAATATCGAACCAATATGATCTATGATAGCTGATAGCGAGTTAAAAATGAGTAAAAACTACCGACTAAAGGATAACATAATGACGTCATATAGATAATACCGAAGAAATTCAATGGTGTAAATGAGATAAATGTTATTGATGGCGAGAATTTCAATAAATAAAGTTGTCTTACTTGCTATTTTCAAGCATTGTTCGTCTTTGGATGACGTCATGTTCGATCGATAATCCAGCTTTTGTTAGATAAATGCCGATTTCACGAGCATGAAAATCTTTCTCACAAACCATTGCAAAATCCTTTGCCATATGAACTGCTTCTTCTGTGGGAAAACAAACAAACAAACATAAACAAAACAATGATTACGTCACTATGACGTAAACAAAACAAAAATGAAGAAATTCATCGGTATAGAAAATGAAATGATACATTGTAATATTTTAATATATTACGACCTTCATATTTGAATTTAAAAACGGATAGCGATTGATTTTGTACATTACAGTATTAAAAAAAAAGATATGTAGATGTTTTCCTCGTCACTCAGATTTATTGACAACTAACTCATACCTAAGTGTAATTCATAGCAAAAACTAACGTTTAGACGATGAGAAATATTTAAAATGAGCAATGCCTGAAGAATTTCTTAGCACTAAGAAAACTCGTAGATCAAATCAATCCTCCAAAAGAAAACTCATTCTATCAGCAAAAAAAAGCAAGCTGAAAAAATACCCATTTGAAAATTTCTTATTACATTTTCAGCTAATCTATTCGAATTTCTATAAGCTGAACTAAAAATACGTTTGGTCGGTCTATACGCCAAAATTTCTTTCTGATTAAGAGTGAGAAAAATATTGCGTAATTTTAGCCTCATATTCAAATTTTGCTATGAAAGATCATAAAATTTAATTCCACTACGTTCAAGAAGATCAAGAAGATTCATTGACAAGAAGATCACCTTCGACAAGAGCCGTCCATGCAGTGACGTTAGCTTGTTTGCGACGACCAGCCGGAAGAGTTAAACCGATTTTCCTCAACGAGTCGCGTAATGTCTTACCGCCGTCTTTCGATTTCGCTCTTAAATTTTGAAAATAAGAATTTCTTCAGAAAAAAAAACCTGTTGTGTTGTCAAATTTTCACTTACTGTCCCTCTAAAATACGGTGAGTTCACTAAGGAATCCAGAAAATGCAATTAGTGTTCAGTGTACAATTAGTATGAGAAACTCAATCAGTGGTTTATCTACAAACCTTCGTAGAATTCCTCCAAGAAGCGATGCGTTTAGACACTCAGGAGGACTGATCCTACGCTGAATTTCACCGACAGTAACACGATATTTTGTGGTACTACTTAGCAAACTTGTCCTACCAGGAACCATACAGTACACCTTAACATGAATATTTGCTCTACTGAGTGTTTTTCATGAGTATTGAGGCTGAACATTTTACCTCACATAAATCCACACTGCATGCACTAGATGGTGCATCATCGAAAAATATTAGTGGAATGTCGATTTTTCGAGCCACTTAAATCATTTTTAATTGATTAAATGAAAGTATTCGTATCAATCAATAACTGTAATCAATAACTTTCAGCAATATAATAGTAAAAATATTTAGTAAAGTAAAAAGGTTTTCTCAAAATAATAATTTTTATGTCAATTGCTTGTCTTGTCTCTTTGTCGTTCAACGTTATCATAGGCGTATAACTCAAGCAAACAAGGAGGCCAATACAAATAGTGAGATGACGAGGAACGATCCTACAAGAGGATAACAAAGCTACCGTTCAGTTGACATCAAGTATTTGAATTCAATTCTCATCATGAAAACGACAAAGCATCGATTGAAGCGGTGGTGTACGGAAAACAAAAGCCGATTGATTGGTAGAAAAGGAGGAAACATTCCAAACGAATAGCTTAGAAAACTACTATAAGAAAGAAAAACTTCAGAAAAATGAAGTTCGCTGGCACTTCTGATCCGTTGATGACCAAACCAGACGAGTGGCTAGAAGATGTAACTACGATTCGTTGATATGTTCATTAAATAGAAACACAAGATACCTGAGGAAGAATATCTAGTAAGACAAAGGCGAAGTTTTCAATTGGTCGATTGATCAAATGAGACATCAATTGATCAGATAAGACAAGAAATAGCGTTAATCAATATTTGAATACGCCCACGCATTCGCATTAGTATCTTGATGACTGAATGCGAAACTGATCACTACAGTGATTTGAGGAAACAATCTACACTAAGTTGGTGCTATTTATCGTATCCAGATTGGTCTTCTATCAATTTAATTACTCAGGAGGATTGATGATCTTATTCGGCTCAGGGTGAGGAGGATGACTGTTAATCTGTGCGCACTCATACGAGCGTGCGTATCACTGTAGCACCTCCACAACTACGTCACACGAACTCTCAACACTGTTAGCTCCAAAGATTTTAATAATTGAGGAGACAAAATTTTTTTACCTAATTCTACTTTTGATGAAAAGAGGACGACAATAGCTTCGTTGATATATGAAATGCTCAAGTCAATTATGAAGCACGTATGACTCAAAATACTAGGATGAACAATTATAATTTTTGAAGGAGGATTATTTTGAAGGATTATTCATTTCAAACGAATAATACTGTATTTGGTTTGGTAGTCATGAAGCTCATTCCAAGCTCAGATGATTCTACCTCACTCAAACTTGGTTGTTGGAAAGAAAAATCTAGCATAAATGAAAAAAAAACCGACACAAATATGAACTATGAAAAGGGATGGCGAGTCGTATGGACGGTAAGACGAAGAGTTGAATGAATGAAGAGAGGACGTAAGTTAAGAGGGAAAAGATAGAAGTTTATATTCTTGTAGCGAATCGGAGTGATATGAATGATAAGTGATGAGAGTTATCACAATATCGTTATAGCGGAGGTTTATTGGAGAATCGAGGGGCAAGATTTTATAAATAACAATTGTATCCCGATGAATACAAGAAGCCGAAAGTGAATTTCTAAGATTCCGATGAAACTTCACGAAGCAAAAATGGCTTCGAATTGTTTGATACGTCTCCATCTGTCAATAAAATTTAAATAGGAGTTTCTTTTTCCTCAAGGATAACAATAAGTGACATTTGAGTGATTTTTGATCTTCCTAGTCGACATCGACGAAAAAATTCAACGTTTATTATTTTTAAATATTAAAGTGATTGTCATGTTGAAGTTAATGTAATTATTAGTTATGTTGTTTTAAAAAAAAAACTTACTGTAATTGAAAAAAAACATTATTTCAGTCAAAAAATATCTTTTTTTCAGTAGGCAGTATTTTTGTAGATCAAATATATTTTGATTTCCCATTTTAATTTGTTTATTTAAAAAAAAGAAAGAAAATGAGCGCTTAATTGGTTGCCCTTTTGTTTTCTTTTCACAACGATTACGGTAGTCATGAGAGAAACGCGGCGATGTTATATGGTATCTGCGTTGAGGCTCGAACTAATCAGAAACCTCAAATGATTTTTCCTCTTACATATCAGTTAAATGAAATTTTCCTCAGCTAACTAGAAATCACTGGTAATCTTTTATACAAAAAAAACGATTTGTGATTTGAAGGAATTATTTCTTCGAAAATGAACTCACATTTCTTTTCCGAGTCATCATTTTTAGCCGTTGATAGTCGAAAATCCTTGAGCAAATCACAATCGTTAAAAAAGCAGAAAACAGTCTTAAAAACATATTAGATCCTTTGAAAGAACTCTTCTACAAACCTCAACATCCTCGTTTGTGTCGGTGAGGAGGGGATGCTGGAAAAATACCGGTTGAGCCATATCAGTTCTTGAATACGTTAACGTACCAAATCCACAAGGCATCTGAATACTTCGTACCTCCTCATAGAAGGATAACATTTTAGCGGTATAAACAGATATTTATGATTAAATTTTAAAAGCTTTCACTTGTATCATACAAAATTTAAATACTACAACAAAAGGTGATATTCCCTCATGACTTTCATGAGGAATAAGAAAAATTAGAAAAAATTATTAAGATTACTGTAAAGAAAAAATGTCAACCAATAGTGAAGTTACATGGATTTCAGGTACATTTTGATTCGATAACGAATAAATTACTGTAGGTGCCCTTATGTGAAAATAGTTTAACTGAGGCGATTTCGTATAACTAATTTGCATAGATGACGTCATACAACAATAAATCGGTAGCAATTAAAAATCAGAATAGGCTTCATTACATAACGACATTATTCTTCTGACCTCTGGTATAGAATGAGGCAAATCGCGAGAGATCAGAAAACTTTTCGTCCTCATTTACATGTCCAAAACTATTTTTAGTGGAGAAAAATAAAACATTATTGTGTTTTTCGAGTGAAATGTATTAATAAATTGATTTAACGATATTCTTACGTGATGCTGAACGACGTTTTGATGATAAGAAGCTGAAAATTCATTATGAGGGTATCCGATATTGAAGTACTGAGGTGGAAACGATCGATAATCACTCCTTACATGATCACACTAAATATATATCTGTATCTAAGAACAATATGTTGTGGAATCATTTAACAAAATCAAATCATGAAAATTGATAACATTCAGACTTTCCTATGAGTTAAAAATGAGGAAATAACAAACGGATTCGCTGTTTACACTATTGGACTGTAAAATGTTTCATTAATAGAAGAATAAACTAAATGATTACAAACAATGGTAAGCAATCAATACGTATCAGTTTCATTTCACCAGCAGCACACTTCGTGTAAACCTCAGTCATATCTTGTAATGATCAAGCTAATAAATAATAGCTATGTTACTACGTCTTCTGATGAATTAGAAATAGAAATGATCAAAGATCAACGATTTTAACTCGTAATTTCTTTCATTATTATCAATTATATAGGTGTGAATAATAGAAAATAAAGCATTAAAGATTGATTACTGGAAATGATGGTTGTTGACGAAAATCACACTGGCTACCTTCAGCTTCGTCTTCTCCTTCAAGATCTTCCTCATCAGTTGCCTAGAATAGGATACTGTATTAAAATCCTTTTCTTCATTTTTTTTCTAACTGATCCCATATTGTTGTACTCAATGCTTGTGATATTTCAGGTATCGTTTAGGTTTTAATTATCGTCAAAGTGCTTATCACATAGAAGAACCATTCAATTTGCTAAGTTTGTGAAGCTTCAAAAACCTCCGAATGAAAAACCTCATTTGACTAAACCTCAACCAATCTTTATAATAAAAGACATTTTCTTAGTTTAACCAGTTTCTACTACAAGATCCATAATAAAAGAAGTCTGTTCATATCACTAAGGAGGACAAAAAGTGATCAAAATTTCCTCGACGACTCAAACACGACCTCGTCAAACAATCGACGAGTTATAATTTAAAATTGGTTGTCTATGTTCCACACCTGTGGATCGTCTTCGTCGTATAGAAAAATTGTACACGACACGGAATTCGGATTTCTCAACTTCGAGGAGATGAATGTTTTGAGGAAAAATGCGGTAGAGAAAATTTCATAACTCATTAGTCTCTTTAGTATTTTTGTGATCAATAGGCCTATTATTATGAACGAATTGTATTTGTTTACTTAAATTTCCCTCCAAAAACATTATGCATTTGTTTTGTAATGAGCTTTTTTTCACTCATAATAATAATAATTGACTAGGTGGGATAAGAGCATAGACGATAACTTCTTCATTAAGTCGTACTTCCATTTTTCTTCTTACGAACATCTCATGATTACTTCCTGCTTGACGTTTACGATTGTACATCATCGATGAGAACTGAAACAATCAGTACCTAGAAGCATCTGATAGTCGTTGAAAATTTTCTCAAGTTATTTGTCTTTTGCACTATGAGGTAATAGAGTTTTTTTTCCTTCTAAATTGATATCGAGAATGAAGCAAGATAGATCATGACAAATAAGCTGTGACTTCAAGTTATGATGGAGTACGGTAAGTACTGGATTGTATCGGTTCGTTTTTTTTTCCTCACAAAAAATTACTAAGTGTTACAGGATTTGAAATTGTAGATATTTTTGCAAGGTAGACTCAAAAGAGCCATCAATTCAGAATCCGATTTCTCATTAGGAACAGTCGATACAAAAAAATCTACCTCCATACTGTATCGATTGTTTTTCCTGCATAATTAATGATTTTAGACTGAAATAAAATCCGTTTCAATTCATTCACTTTCATTATTTCCTCACCACTTAATGTATGTGTCGAATCAAATCATATGTCAGCTTAACATAAGGAGCAATTTTTAGCTTATAAGCTTATGGGTTGACTTAAAATTAGAATTCAATCAATCCAATCCTATTTTAGGCTATCTATAAAACGGTTATGTAGAGTATTTTGTTATTATATCAAAGAGGGACTAATATAAATTTTATGTATTCTAGAGGAAGGAAAGTTTCAAAGAGTGTTATATTACGTGAGAAAACAGAGAACGTATACAGAATATCCTCACAACGCTGAGTGGATCGAAAAACCTAGAGCCTGAGGCGGATCTCGTTACACGAGTCTACAGATGTCTGATATGATGTGCTAACGAGATAGTACTATCAATATGCTCGGCTCGATTTGCAACCACTTAATGCTTCACGTATTTTCATTGGTCAACACCGAACCAATACAGTATGTTTAGCTTCAACATCAGTTCTTAGTGAAATTGATGAATGGAAGATCAAGACACCGTCATACACTATAAGCTTTAAAAATTTTTCCTAAATTGCTATCAACTACAATTCATTCTACAATTGATAGATGACTCATTTTCACAGAATGCTTCATGTTACATGACGTGACAAATTATTAAAAGCTAGATATGAAGAATATGAAGAGTTCAAAACTTTATTTACAGTAATTTGTTCAGATTCAGAAATTCTTCCCGTGAGTTAGTTAAGAAGCACTAGTTTAATTTTCGATGGAGGAACTAGACAAAGTAAAGCTGATCCATTTGAATGAATACTTGAATGCTTCAGAAATACTCGACAACACCAAACACGATCCTCAAAGAATAGAAGCTAAGAATTAGGCTATGAGGAGGTATGGTATGTATGAATATATATTCAAATCATAGACTGAATAAATAAAACAGCATTCATAGCAGAAGAGAAAAGCGAAGCAATATGTATATTTGCGGAGCGGCATAACATCCTACTGTAGCATTATTAGTGCTTAATTGAATTTTTGCTGCCTAGCTAGACCTGAGTGCCTCCTTAGTTGATAATCCTACTTTGATTGCTTGACGCATACTAATTGAAATACGGTACCTCGTGAGTGTTCTTCCCTAAAGCATAGCAGTAACTCCACCCTGTCTTCCATTTTTGGTGATGATTCCAAGACTCCTCACTTTTCTACAATTTCGAAATTCAACCTCATTCTGAAATAAGTCAATCGTTATGTGTAATGAGGCCAGTTATTATTTTTTGCATATCAGAACTTGGATGCTTTACTCGCCACACAGGATCAAAGTACGCATCGATTTATTTACGACCTTCAGATCATATAAAGATAATAAAGCCTGTCCATTTTGTTACTCGAAAAACCGCATTGAGATGAACTCTTGAGGATATACATAATGACAAGCCAATCTTCCGACGTTCATAAATCCTCTCATCTCTTTATTTGCCACGCCTTAATTTGCGACTAACTACTATGATGGGTGCGGACAGCGTGTAGAGAAATACTAAGAAAATGGAAAGAACTCCTCAATGTTAGTAACTCGTTCGTACAAAACGATACCATATAAACATGTGCGTCATGTTTTGTTTATATTGTTGATGACCTAAATGGTATAATAAACAGTTTATAAAAAGCAGATATTCTGAATCGTAAACAGTTACCCATTTAAAGTATTTATTTTCCGGAATGCAAATTTCATATTTGAGAAATTGCATTATGAAAAGAGAGTATGAATTATAGAAGTTCATGAATGATGAATCAATCAATAGGATCGATAACGATCATCAAGTGATCACCTAATTCATAATTTTTGTTACGTTTAACGAAAATGCCTTATGGCAGCTGTTCCAAGTGCAAAGAAGAAAAAAAAACGACTATACTCCTAATTTTGATTATATCGTCAGTTTTGTTCTAAACGATCGAAGCGATCTAATTCGAATAACAAACAGCAAAGCATATCGATGAAAAAAAAATCCCTGATAATAGAAAAGAAAATGCATACGTTGACAATTTAAGCGAGTAGAAACGATATTGGATGTGTTGAGGTAAATGATAAAAGTCTTTTTTTTCTTCATTCCGAATATACACATATACATTTATCGTAGTTCGAGTCCGTGTTCGGTCCTCACTATGTTAGGAGATCCAGAGGAAATCGTCTCACTGATTTGGGCACACATATCGTCAATTGCTTTTTCCAATTTTGTTCGTACACATTCACCTTTCGATAATACACGTGATGATGCTAATAAGTCTCCGATTCGAATGTCAACTTTCTGAGACCAGCCCTAAAACGAAGCACTTGTTCACTTGTTTAATTCCCTCACAAAATTATATTGTTTTGAAACTCTAGAAATATATTCACTTAGATACATAATCGTAATTTTATTCTATTTTCCAACGATATTATACTGTCCGTAGTTGCGCTGAAATGACCGCAAAACTTGGAACCTCAGGCGGGACTCAAACCCGCACTTACAGATATCCGATCTGTTGTGCTGATCCATTACACTACAAGGCCCTTCCTCTACCACCACTTAATGTTTCACTTATAGTAAGTGGGTGCCATTATCAGCACTAGCCCGTTAACGGGTACGATCTGGTGAGCCGATATCGGCATAGAGTTTTAAAGAAATTTACTTACTTGTAGATGGGTTGAATGCTGTGACAAATCTAAATTGACCTTTTCCAAAGCAGCTAGAAGGGCTGAAATTCATTCTGGCTAAACGACTGAAATCATAAAGCTTTGCTTATTGTTTAGAAAAAAACACTGTTTCAAAATAAAAACAAGAGTCTCGTGATTGAAGATGAACTACAAGAATTTTGCAATTACAGAAAGTCTATAAATGTAAGATCATTGAAACCTATCAAATTATAACGGTCGGCTTCTATAAGAACGGTCAAAAAACTAGAAGACGTCTTAGTTGACGACGAAAGTATGTAGATCACAAATAGGAAAAAAAACCTCTGAACTTATTCTGGAGTGTGGTTTTAACTAAAAAAATGTTCCCCTACTCTCGTATGCCTCTTTTCCTTAAACTTTTTGTATCGATGGACATATCCATATATGGCTACGGTGTTTGTGCTTCTGATGCAAATTGTATCTTCAACGCCGATTTCACTAAACCCTGCACCGACCACTTCAAAACAATGTACAATACAAAACTTCACTTGTTACGTGACCTCTCAAATACAATAATACTGTAAATCCTCAACAAATTACTCTAACATCAGGCGAAGGACGTGCAACAACCAAGGTTACGGAAAACGTTCATGATAATACTCTCACAAAATGACGACTTAATAGGATATTTTTAGTACAAAAGATAACAATGAACCATGTTGACCATCTAGAAAAGTTCATTACGCTGAAATAGAAGCAGTCATGAAAACGTTAATGAACCGGATGTTTTCCGTCCAAATTCTCTATGCAAAAAAACTTCAGAGGTACAATTTTTCACTTCACAACAACATCAATATCACTCAAAAAAAAGGAATATCAACCAAGCATGTGTTTGTATCGCACATATTTGGATCGAGTTAGGATTTCAAATGACTCTACATTATAAAAATTATACCATTACAAATCAAGCAAATTATACAAATAATCTGATCTATGTACCAACCTTTGAACGTTTTCGCACCACTAACAAGTTTTTCGGCTTTTTTCAAACATCGATTCAGAAAATTATAGTACAAATCTTCTGGACCTGATCCATTGAAATGAAGCATTCTATCCTAAAGATGGTAAAAAAATGACTATTCTTCCTACCAACATCTCAGTATGATCGCATTTCAAAACGTTAATACAAAATAAGTAAAGGAAAAAAAATGTCTTGCCTTTACGACTATATTTCCACCGTGCAAAAATGTTTCAACCACTGCATTCACTGCGCATTCTGTCCAATCAACACTCGGTTGTATAAACCTAAAAAACCAGTGAATGTATCTTTCTTTTCATTTATTTAAATCTGTCTTATGTAAGCATCGGTTAATAATATAGTAAAAACGTAAGAAAAGCAAACTATTAGATTGTGCCATAAGTCCTCACGCAAATCATTCATTGATTTATTGATTTTATTCATATTCATTTTATTCAGCTTAAACGCATTCTTGATCTTCTCTGAATTCCTTACACTGCCCTTCAATTTATATTCACAGAGCATAACTTCACCTTTGTCATTTTGACACTCAGTAAATTGATTCTAGACGTGCGTGGCCATTTAAACACACGACCCCTTTGCCCTGGTCAAAACTACTCGATCATCCTCAAAAATACCATAGATTTTTTGCAATAATCCGATTTTAAAATGCAAAAAATGAAAATCGATAAGAAAGAAAGTTATGAGAAAACCTTGTAACTATCTCAAAGTTTGGAGAATTCTTCAGCATGCTCACAATAAAAGAAAGTGTTGAGCTGAAATAAAATGAGAACACCATTAAAACGCAAAAATACATACTTATGTTGGAATATAAGGATATTAGCTATTGATATCCGCATCACACCATCAGAAAGGTGTTTAGTCCATGGAGACCGCGCACGACCTGTAGCGTGATTCAACATCTCCATGGCCGAAGCACGATAATCAGCCTAAATGGGCAGTGTAAAATACAGTCCAAAAATAATGACACTGTGTCACTAACAATATTATAGAGAAATTTGAGACACGATAACCTTCAAACTCAATACAAAAACGGAAGTATCGACATTAATTTTTTAAATTCAATAACGTCGACCAAAGGATTACAGTGGACACATGTATTTGATGATTAGGTGACATAACTTTGACACTGAGCAGCCTCCGAAGAGTAGGATTCGCAATCTATTTAATCATAAACTCATAAAGATATCTCATGCGACTCGGCTCATTCGAAAACCTAAGGTGACCACATTTTATTAAGTCAGTGCTGCTAATAGTAAAGAAACTAGAAAGTATGGGCGAAATGGGAATGAAATTTTCTCACAAATCCCAAATTTCAAAAAGTATGAAAAACAATGATGATATAAATCAAACGTCCCTCAAGCTTCTACCTTCTCAATCCTGGAATGTGAAATACGCAAAATTACCCACAAATTTTTAAGTTATAACGACAAAAGTACGTTCTATCGTACTGATTTATTTAACTTTCCTGCCAGCGATGATAAATTATAAAAATTTGAATTTGCGTGATTTACATCCCCACAATGCTAAATCAACCATAAAAATGGATATCACAGAAGGCAAAAGGTTTTATGATTGTATGATTTTGACACATCATTGCAGCGATATAAATTGGAAAATGGATCAGAACCATCTTCTATTCAAACTTATATGAAACATATTCCTTCAATGATACCAATTGTATGATTCCCATAATTGATGGTTGCGTTGGGATGTACTACGCATTCATCATCATCACGTATTGGTGATTATTGAATAAACCAGTGTGGTGTGTACTGACTTAGAGTAATCTTTTTCCAAGTGTTACTAATCCTTCTTGATTCCTTTGATAGTAATTTACAAATAATGGAAGCATGAGAGATTGCATGGAGACGAACAATTAGACTTGAGCTTAATGCGATCTAATTTTGTAAAACGTTGACAAAAACAATGTACTTAAAAAAGAATTGTAAAACTGCAGGAAAAGTGTGATATTACAAATATTAGAGGAATTGGCATACCTAATGAAAGAATCCCACCTGAAGAAGGAATATCCTGATTTGTTTCATTTTTTCTTCCGTATAGGAATCTTCTGAGCTCACTCTGCAAACAGAAAATTTAAGCACATTTAGAATTAAAGCATAAAAATTTGAAGAGAAATATCATTCTTCTTTATAATACCGTAAAGGATTTGCTCATGTTATACACCTAATCGACTCGAATAATCGGCTACGATTTTTTCTCTACTTCAAACATACCACTGCACTGGATAGAATCAATTTGATGCTTCATACTAGTTATATAACAAATCACCTCATATAGATCACTATCATTGGGAACCATTAGGCTTTTTACTTTCATAGACCCCGATCACATTTATGTATATTGCATCACAATTCGTCGAAAGTCGAATACGTGTTAAGACATCAGGAACTGCTCAACGTTAAATCTTATCTCTAGCTTGTTGATATAGGCTACCAATGCATTTGTCACTATTACGTTCGTATAGAATTGATTGGCAGAAAAAGAACTGATAAATCCAGAGAGTCTGTAGAATAACATTTCGAACTCAGCTAGCTATATAAGTTGCCTTCACTAAATTCAAGTCCTATTCAAAAAATGTTATGTATGACATACTCAATATACAACGCTACGGCATGTCAATCATTTTAATTGACTACAGAAAACCGACTGGTGTTAGTCGAAAGACATAACGGGCAACTTTAATACGGTAGTTTCATAATACGTAAAAAATTGGTGACTTTCCTAATACTAACGTTGCTTTTAATGTAAGATGATGTTAACTCAATGAATGCTATCATTCAATAATTGGAGTATCAACATTCGTTGTCAATTGAACAACAATCTAACGTATCTCAACTGCTTCATCGCACTCTTCTAATACATAGAAATAATTTTACGTCGACTAGTAACATAATATCATAGTGGGGAGCATAATTAAGTGGTAAGGGATTCTGTAATGTTACACGGATGGCGGTCCATGATACATGTTAATGGGTGAATTCGTATGCAATTCTTTTCTGTCGAACTTAACACAATCACCCCAAATAAGTGGATTGTGTATTCTCTGAACAAATCTTTGAACTAGAATATTTTTGAGCAATTAGCATTTCTTGGTGTGAAGTAATGAAACGTATCAAGCCTACGTATGACGTATTAATTCGATATAGTTTCATCCCATTTTAAAATAATACAATGTAAATAATATTAAAACGGAAGACAAAGGACGAAGAAACAGCCAAAACTACCTAGTTGAATTCTTCTGGAAGGTTTGGACTATCTTAGGTGGTTCAACTGCTTTCGCTGCGCTTGGTGATACATCAGGAACAGTTGAACTTTTTTTTCGAGCAATTTCTGCCTGGTACTCCGAATATAGTGAATTTGCCTTAACTGTTTTATAAATTCGTTAAACAACGAGGAATTCACTACTGTATAATATATAAACAGAGCCTGCCGCACTTCTTCCATAATTCCCGAGCCCATGATATTTACTTTCTCCATGACTGCATCGCTATAAACGCAGCCAATCATATTGATATTAACAAACAGTTGTGATAAACAAAGAAGTTGATCTCTGAAAAAACAAACAAAACTATTACCATTTTCCTAACACATTGTTAAATTAGTGCGTAAATGTTGAATTATTTTCTTCATCTAGTACACAAGTATTTAATCATAATTTATCTAAATAAAAATATTACCAGCACAAAAACGCTGAGAAAGCAGACCTTGTGTCCTAATGGATAATTGATTGATTCACTTCTATGTTATAAAAGCAATAATCCTGATACTGTTGCTGGCGAAAAGATTACCAACCGAGTGCTACCGTACATAAAATTGGGTCAAAAGCGGTTAAAGTTCATCGGGGTAGTTTCCGCAAAGCAAACACCTTCAGTCTAATGTTTCGTTGATTCGTTAGTCATTCAGTATATAAACTGATATTCTCATGCACGAACTGCCATCATAGTAGTGTTAATCTGCTAATCCACAAATATCTATGGCTTGAGCAGCTCATAGCATTACGTTCAGTGATATGGCTAGTGATAAGCAATGAGATTTGTACATTCGTTTATACTATTAGCAAGAGTATAGATGAATCCAACGAGACGTAATTCCAGAGTCCAAATACAATTCCTAACTATTAATCTCCATCATTTATCAATCTTAATTAATAAGTAGCAATAACCATCAGCTTCAAAGTAGTATAACGGATTAAATAACGCATAAATCTGACCACAAATAAAAAACTTGAATTGTCAATGAACTTTCTATAAATTGGAAAATGGTGTTAATTCCCGTGAAAAATAAGACGATTACAAACCGCTTAATTTGATCGAATGTTGCGTGAAAAATTTCTGCAAACAAATTGAACCATTTGAAGTCTTCACAATAACAACTACGACAACCATCTGGTATAATTCATGTATTTCTGCTGGGTGAAAACACAATCCTAACTTTTATTTGCATGTTTTTCAATTTTCGTTGCATCGCACCTTGGTATTTCTGTCCAATATTTACGTAAGAAAGTACGTCTTATGAACCACACACGATCGCTCTCATAATGTTTCCTCTCCATATCTACTTCTTCTTCTAACGTCATTTCCTGTAAGATGTCTTTTCTCAGCGCCAACACAATTGGGAGGCTGATAGGTAATAGTAGTCCAACTGGACAAAACCTTCTTTTATTCATGTTTTTTTTACACTGTCTGAGCTTTTATTACCGGTTAGAAGTAGAGTTTTCAAAATTTTTAAAAAATTATACAAATTTCCCGAAAATACTTATTAATTATTAGTGCTCTTGACCAATACAACCAAGGATTGAAAAATGAACAACATGCTCTAATAAGCGATAAATAGTTAACTTATAACAATAAAAGCAAGTGATTGATTGATATGTTCAAAAATCGGAAGATATGAAGTTACATGTTCCAATATTGTGAGATCTAAATCTTTCAATATACATATATATGTCCGAATATACATACAACTATATATGTAGGTATACGTGAATATATATATGCAATATAGTTGTATAGGTAAATTCACATCCACATGTGAAGCATCAAAGATCATCTGAAGCAGCACAAAATACAGCACAAGCAAAGCATATGAGCAATATAGGAACCAATATCAATACTCCATATCGAACAAATAGAAAAACAATGAAGAAAACGAGCCATACGCCATAGTTGGCAAATATCTAAAAGAAAAAGAATTGGACGAATCAACATAAATTATTTTTCACTTCAAGTATATGATCAAAATTATACACGAATCCGTAGAGCTGGTGGAGATACATTAATAGTTTTCGAAAATACCGGGGGAGAAACTGTACTTCTGGGGTTTGGACAAGGTGGATCCATCACTGTGCGAGCGATTGCTCCGAAAACTGCAAACCACCATGAAAATACCTAATACTGCAAGTGGGAGGCTAGCTAGCCATAAATAAAGCGTTTCAGATCAATATTTTTAATTGTGAACCAACCTGTATCTTTTGAATACTGCTTAGCTATACTGCTCACAATGGATGTTTTATTTAAATATTCATTGACTTTTGTCAAAACAGCAACAAGCGGTGGGAATTCATATGGTTTCACCATCGATTTCCAATGAGGAATGAATTCCGAGCAAATAGAAAAATTGAAACGCCTGCAACAGACTTATCATGCGCATAACGTGGAAAGAATCATTGAGAGTAACACATTAACGAAGAATAGGATGTAATTGCAAAAATTCTGGTCCATTATTATCTAAAATCAGTCCAACCTTATTCCAGAGTATTTTATTGATAGCATATGTAAATATGATGGGATGAAATTTTTTTGTGGGCCAAATATAGCAACACGGCTGCTTACTTTTACACATAGCTCAAAATTCAATACAGTCTGTCATTGAATACTTCTCTACGGAGAGTCGGAAATATCAGGCCTACCTCTCACCACTCCACACTTGACGTTTACCAAGATCTGTCAAATACATTAAACCTGTTATAGGATCTCTCACATGGTCTGGAAGAGACCGCGACGGTGCTCGTTTCGGAGTTTCCCACAGAGGTGGTGTATTAAAAATGCTATAAAAGCTGTAGAAAATGTGCAAGAGTATTGAGCGATTCGAAAAGTGTGAACGTAGTTACTTGGATTTCTCTAAATGATTGCATGTTGTTTGAGCCATGAAATGTGTCCCCATGTTAGCATCTGCCTCAATAAGTAAATCTTCAACGCATTTGACGACCTCATGTTTGTCACGAATAGAAGGAGATGAGGAATCGCCAAATAAAAATTGGAGAAAAGATTGCTTCTGTTAAAAAAACCAATTCAAAAGATGAAAAATGAAGTACTAAAGTACAAATCTTAACAATATTTTACCTTTCTATTCATCAATAAAATAGATTCTCGAGTTGCGCGGAAATCAGAAACAACACCTTCCAACAACTCTCTCGTGTGTGGCCTAGCATTTACTCCTAGTTCCCTGAACAGTTATGTGGGGATGTTTTTTCTACAACTAGTAAACAACGAGATTCGTGAATAACAAATAAACCTCAGCATCGTCACCATTGGCTCTTTCCAAGCAAATTCTACAATCGCACGAATAACACGAACTGTCTCTACAGTCAAATTGAACATTGCTACTCTAAATTGAGATCATTTGGACAATGAAATCTTATTTAAAAAATAATAATTAATAACTTTCGAAAAATCTTTCCAAGAAGTATACGATAGAATTTCTCATGCACACGTATGAATGGCATCCAAGGTCCACTTAAAAACATCTCAGGAGAAGCTAAAGACGTATCTGCATATCTCCACGGACGCGAAAATGTCATCCAGCATTCTCAATACCCAATATTTAATCACTAACAATGCAATTTGCAATGCAAAGAAGTTATAATTTTTGAAACATACGAACTAGATCCTTGAATATACAAATTGTTGGACATTGCTCAAAAAATGTGTAGAGAAATGAGTATAACTGTGAGGAGAATGGAGGGCGACAATGAAGAGAACTCTTAACAAAAGTGTTATAATGGACGTTCCTACAGCGACGATGTTCGGTTGCCAATCGGCGAAAAAAAAGTAACGTACTTTTACCGCATGCATATCTTGATCACCAATGTCATACATACAGAAGACGTGAAACTGTTTCAATAAATACCTAAATAAAACAACCTTTTTTGCTAATTTTCATTTATAAGACTCCCAATGGAAACTCTCACCTCAACATCATTAATCTATTGGTCGACGGGAAATCATTTGTTGAACAAAGAACAGCGATAAAATTACAAAAAATAGTCAAGTGACGTGGATGGAGAGAAGTAGAGAAAAACTCTTGAGATTCTGAATGATCTTTTACCAAAACGCACAATTTTAATGAACCAATGTTCATTGCAACTACTGAATTCATTCTCACTTTCACGGAAACTTAAATTCTTCAAAACAAACCTATCTTCATTGAATTGACCAATGGTGATGATGGGACAAAAAGATCTAGTGGCGTATGTTTCCTCAGCCCGATTTCACCAACAATGGGAGTGCGTACAGTGGTACGAGGTGTGGATTCAATTGGTAAAAGCCGTGTCACGTACAAGGAAACAGTGCGCATCAGAACACTATCAGCAGATAGAGACGTAGGCTTAAAAGGATACATTGAAACGCTATACAGGGAGAAAAATTAATTTCGAAAACAATACTTGGGTGCTCAGATCCGCTTGCTGCATTATAGCAATCCAGAATTCGTTAGAAAGCCCATCATCTGCTTCAAGGATTGTCTTAAAAAAGTGTTAGAAACGGTCGTATTCCAAATCCGGCTTGCGAATCGTATATATTTACATTTGCATAGAAACATAACATGAAAAGTAGTCAACGAAAGTTGAAGTCTTTTCAATACTGTTGAGCAAATCAAATAGTATTGCATTCTGACTGATGAACATAAACAAGTACTCAATGAATTGCTGAAAAAGAAGGAAAGAATAAATATTACGAAAGTAGTTGTTTGTCGTGATCCAGTTGCTCAAAAATAAATAGATCATAACAAAACTTCATCACAAAATAGGGCAGTACACAGTTGTATCTTCTGGTTCTCATCGTTATGAAGACCAAAACGTAATTAAATTTCAAACAACCCTCATATCTCAACCATCATGTCAACGTCAAGGGAAAAAATATTTTGATCAAACCAAAAACATGAATGGCAGTTAAAACAGCTATTATAACATAAATAAACTTTAAGCAATTTTAAACATAAACAACAGTCTAGAGGAAACAACTGCTCTTGTTTTCTTAATAGATAGATAAATAAATACTGTATTAAATTTGGCAAACATCTGGCGGCTAAAATCTTCTGATTTTAGATAATTTCTCTTTCAGATCATCTAATCTATACATTCTATTAAATGGTTGTTTGACACTTTTCACTCCTGTAACAACAAACTAACCTCAAAAAATATAGACCTGTCACTTATTACTTGAAAAACCAAATTGAAAATATGTTGTTCTGGCTGCAATTCTGCGACAGGTGGCATTATTCCACACAGATCAATCGTCTTATTAAGAAAAAGTTTCTGTGAATAAAAATTATGGTAGATTATTCGAATTTTATACAGTAGAACTAAACTAGTATAGGAAGTAATACTGTTTTAAATTCATTGCCTACACAAACCGGCAAGAAGCATTCACCTCAATAACCAAGCGTGCGTACGCCGGATTCCGGCGTGATGGACTCATCTCTTTTTCTTTATTTTGCAACATGCGACATATAGTCGCAACGGAGTCATTCACATATTTGTGCTGGTCGACACAGATATTTTGTTCATAACTACTTGTTGAGGACTTTGTCAATCCTATTAAGCTATCCATCTGAAAACCAGTAAAAATTACGAAGCGGTATAAATTCAATGTGGAGAAATGCTACAGCCTGAAAACAGCTCTGAGGCGATCGACATAACAAGTTTACATGGAACAATTTATTCAACAATGACACAAACATACAAATTATGACTAATTTTTTAACCATACAACAAATCTAGATCTCCAATGTACTAATCAACATCCATAATAATTCCTTAAAAAGTGCGCCGATGACGCCGATAAGGAATGATTAATGAAATATATAAGAACTGAGGTATCATTACCTACGATAAATGATTTTTTCCCGACGTTCGCGCTTTTTGGACTTCTTATCTGACTCATCTTGATCATCTGCTGCGGGAGCAGTAATCCACGGTATAAGAAAGCTGACAACTATCTAAACCACATGAAGTGTTACATTGTACACTTTTAGGAATCATGTATCATCTCTGCAATAAGAAATGAAGCCAACCTTGTATGCAGCTGCAGCAGGAACTACCAGCAAAATCAAATATGCATATGAGGAATATAGAGCAGTAATCTATGCAGACATAAAACATTGTACGCTACACCATAAACACATTAGAATAACAAACCTGAGAAAAAAGGGCGATAATTATGACATCTTTACAATATTCACCCAGGGCTGTTGGATCATTTAAGTCCATGCCAGCGTCAGTTAATTTTCCACGCTCATCAAATCGGGCACCTAATATTCACGACTCAAATTATCATTAAAAATTCATTATAATTAAAACTTAAAAATCGAAGAATGAGTAAAGATTACACATACCTGCCATACTCTTCATAATGGCTAGAAAAACCAATTCAATCATTACAGTTATCCAAAAGAATATATAAGAATTATAATTGCAACTGATGAAGAAAAAGCATGCTATCAAATGAATACCCTGGAACAGTTACTGTCAATTTAGACATAAGAAAAAGAGAAGTCATTCTGGAGAACTTACAATTACAACTGAGCATGCTATCCCAAAAATAATAATAGTACTTCTATTGGCCTCGTAAATTTCCTTTTGTCCTTTTGTTCCTTGCTTGACCATTTTATCCAAACACTACATAGAAATATACTATGCATAATACACGGGAAGTAAAAATCATATCGGAAATACACCAAAGTAAGAGCACATTCAAATTTAAAGAAGAAAACTTTATCTTTTTCACTAAGATGATATAGAAAAGTCGTTATCTAAACCGGTATTATAATGATGAAGACCAATGGTATAATGGTAATCACCGTACACGAAATCAAAATACCGTATATCATATTGACAACAAAGTGCAAGCAAGACAAAAGCAAAAATAAATAGTGGAGGTACAAAGTTATGAAAATGGGACATGCAGATAAGCATTAAAGAATAAAATGTAGAAAGGCGATTCTTCTTAGTTATTGTGAAGATCAAGACGGAAGATTTCGTTTCCAATGAAAAACGAACCCGTTGTATTTGGTCGTAAGATAAAAATTTGAGAGAATGGATTAATTGGATCATCATCTGTCTGAATTTGAAGGTTACTAAATGATTGGTACAAAATTAAAGTGTAAAAAATAATTCATCAAACCTTAAGTTGGCCCAAAACCATAACGAGTATAGAACCGTCATAAAGCGGTTGCGAATCACACTTTGTTATGGCACGCTGGATTTGTTTAAATGTCAAACTCTATAACCAAGAACATCAGAGACAGAGAAAAACGCACAGCAAAAGAGCGACCCATGAAATATCATGTTACTAATGCTTCTAGTTATGACCTATATACTAAAAAAATATTTTCAAAAAGAGAATACTCTCGAGCAGTGAAATAACATGAAATAAAAAAGGCTTAAAATGTCTTGCCGTGATGTGATTATGTGAAACAACTGGTTTTTCTGTAAATTCTTCATATCGGTGATTTGAGGAGCATCATTAAGAAACATGTCTTGCAAAAAGATTCTAATAAGAAATTTTCAAAATCATAATTAAATAAATGTGGTGGAAATTGAGAATAGCATTCTAATCGTCATAAAACACACAAACTTTTGACCAAGCATCAATCGCAATGGACATTCACTAATAATGGCGACCTAAGCTATAAATAATATAATACTAAGTTGGAAGGCAAGCAGCTCATAGTAAAAAAATGAAGCTCACACTGAATTTCGCGAGGATAGCATCACGACCTTTACATTGGACGCCCTCAAAACTCATGTAGGAGTTTTCTGGATCATAAAGATCACCAAGTCCTTGAGCTCTTGCCATACCATCGCCTTGATCGAATTTTGAATAATAGTGCTGCACAAACGCTGTCGCTATGTTTTCATAATCAAGGTTGAAATTCATTCCGGACAAATTCTTGCTGAAAGAAAATATTACGCACATGAACCATAGTTTAAAAAAGCCTAAAACTATGACGATGATGACTGTTTTATACCCAATATTCATTACAGATGGTATAAAAAGGTTATAGACAATATAGATTAGTAGAGAATAAAGTCTGACAACTCGCAAATCAGTCGAAGGTTCCGTGATTTCAAGATCAAATGAATAAAATTTTAAATTTGGCTAACTATTGATGCCTAATGATATTTTTGATTATTTATCACCAAAGGCGTGTCACAGATGTTAAAAGCGTAACGTTTTGTCAAGGCAATCAATTTCTATTAAGCAATACGAGCATAACGAATACGAATATGCTCCAAATGTTGCATATAAGAAAAACTTCTTGTAGTATAGAAACGATTTTAAAAAATAAAAAGATTACAACAAATTATTGTAACAGCTTGAAGCAGTTTCAAGGCGTAAAACACTTAATGTGACACAAATGAGAACTAGTAATGATACCTACTCACTACGAATAAAAAAAGTCTTACAGAATAATTATACAACTATTACAAATCTGCAGAAAGTTCGCGGGCTATTACTTCAATTGCTACGAACGAGCGAATGTTCTAGCAACAATAAATTGTGACATATTGTATGTTGGATTGTTGTACATAAATTACAAATGTTTTATTATTATTATAATTATTATCATTATTAATATTGTCATCATTATTATTGTTACAGACGCAATTGGAATTATTTTAAACTTCCATTTTGCGTACTTTGCTATAAATTCGAGAACTGCAATCTATTTACCAATTAGTTTGTAAGGTTATGGTTAAATTGGCTTCTAATCAATTGCTCTTCGTGTTCCCTTTTGTTACGTTTCTTTACCAACATTTGCCTCTATTCAGATCGGTGAGTTGCACTCTCAGACACAGGATGTATTGTGCACAATGGCTGATTCCGGTTTTACTGATACCTAAACATTGGCTCCATCCACTATTCTTAGTTGAACAAGCATTGTTTATGTGGTTCTATATTATTGCATTCTTCCTTGAACGTAGGTAAGAATCTTTTGTTCTGAAGTCATTTTATTCATTACTAAGCAATGATGTGTCTAGGCCATGTCATATATGTTCGGCCATATTTTTCATAGCGCTCGGCCTTCTATGCTGGACTGACCCTGATACATGTATATTCTGGCCAAGCTGCGATCGCAAGCTTAATGGCGAGGCATGTTTCGTGTCTCTTTTTTTGCAAACATATTCTATTTGTATAATTTTCTGTTTAAGGTTTGTTCATATGTATATAATAATGAACTAGCTGGTCGAATATGATGTCGAATACCGTTAATCACGGAAGTGAAGCTTACCAGCCTTATTTGATACGGTTGCTCTACGGGCGTCTTTGTGGCAGTGTACTCAATCGTAACAATTTCTTATTGTGTTCTCGGTGCAGTAACTATCAACACATCTTTTTGGATCTGTTCATCTTAATTTATTAGAATTATGCTAGTGATTTATAACATTAAATGATTCATCGTGAAAATAACATTGCTAACAATAAACAGCTAACTATTTTTACTTACTAGAATATTGAAAAGAACAAATATTGTACTCTGCAGTTATTTTATTAAGCTAAACAAAATCGTAGAATCTTATACGTCTAAGATGTATTTGTTGAGTAAACAGTAGACTTGGTGCAAGCCATTTATAAATAACAAAACTTATCAACACAAGCTCTCTAAGAAAATAGAGACTTGAATAGTTTATTTCGCGATTCATTATCCCATTCAACCATCTCGGGCATTGCAGGATGAAAATTGACCAGTTTTGGAATTGGGAGATACCTAAACAAGATATTACCACTTTTCGAAAATTGGCTACATTTGGGAAATGTGTTCGACATTTGTGACAACTGATGATTTGGTATTGTCCAAGAATTTTAATGCTAACTATCTAAACTTACTTTATCTTTCTGTCTTTGGAAGCACGATGATCTATTACTTTCTTAGAGGTCCGTTTACTTCTCAATTTTTTCATTTCAATATAATGCCTGTAAACATTCTTATCTATATATTTATGTCCTATCCATAAGTTGTAATACATTGACTGAAAAACAGATTTGAAAAGAACCTTGTCATGGTGACGGGGTCGTAAATCTTGCTACTTTTCTTGTCTATTAATTCCTTTAGAAGAGTTTCATAGAAGTCGTCATCATCGTAAATTTCCTCGTCTTCCTCAGCCTGATTATGTTAACTAGGTTTTTCGATAGAAAAAAAACCTCACTTCAATACCTCCGGTATCCTCCTATCCTTTCAATATCTGATTTTTTAGTCCGCGACCGCTTCAGCAACCAATCTTTATTAGCGCAAATCTGTTTATAGAAAACATTCTAGGAAGTAAACATGGTAAAAGTTGGGTGACTGTGAGAAAAATTCAAGAATTTTTCAATCTTAAACTCAGGTGGACCACATTGTTCCTGACATACTTCACTGTGATATGTGTTTGAGATAGTAAAATTATAACCTGCTCGATTTGAGCAACAACGTTATTTTTTTCGAACGCCGAGAAGTCGCTATTAGCTCTTCTAATACCACGGGAGGTAATAAAACTTGTGCGCTCGTCCCATTTCATTAGAGTTGATTCTCTAGAAATAGAACACTGAGAAGACATAAAAGGTGTGTTATATATATGAGATTGAAATAGAACAACATTGTTTCATAGACATATAGTACTTTAGTCCCACCTAAATTTCATAAATTGCTGCTCTGCTTTTTCTGAATATCTACACAAAGACTTTGGCCTTATGTACGACGGCTTTGTTTTAGTGCCAACACGTTCTTCCTTCTGCAAGGCATAATCGAAAGATACAAGATATAACGGAAGTAAAACAAAAACAGTTAAGGCAATTGTATATGTTTGTTTTTCTGTAATAATATTCTAAAACTCGAAAAAACAAAGTTTACTACCCACTACCTCTTCAACATCACTATTTTCGTCATTTAAAGCGTCATAGGATCCTTCGCCTTCATCATCACTACTCTCTATCTCTTCATCATCGGTATCTCTGGTGCCTAAAATCTTTTTCAAAGCAACAAGACACTTTTACCAATCTGATTAAATATGACAGTAGTAAACTGTTCAGTTTGAAAAATCAAACTTGTTGCTCCGACGATTGACTTTGTATGCGACGACAAGCGGAGGAGAAATTGTTCAGCTTCCAATAACATTGAAGCTAATTTATTACTGTTTCTGTAGGCTGCAAAACAAATTGGTATCGCAATAAGAAAACATCTATCAGAAAGCTTGATTCATATAAAGCATTACATAGAAGTAAAAATGGTGATGTATGAATACTACCCTGAGCTAGATTATTGGCAGTGCGTCTATCTGCATTTTTGAGAAGATCTTTTGCATGTTGTCCACGAGGAAGCTGATTAAATGCTCGAAGACCAGCATGCACCTTTATCATGACGTAGAGCAATTGCTCCCATATACGTATTTGCTCGTGCACAGCCTTAGCTAAATTGCTTAATACAGGTATGTTAATTCTAGAATATCTTCAAAAACAACAAATTCATGATACTAGAAGAAAAAATGTGCAGTGGACCTTTTTTTTGTTGCTTGTCTTGATCAACGTTGTTAACAAAAACATTTGTAAATGCTGAATTTTCTGTGGTAGGGTGATGTAGTCCCTGATCATTATCTTCATTTTCACTGCCATTAAAATCGCCTATTGCCTTGTCAACAGAACTATCAGAATCGTCCTACAAAAAAATGGTTTAGTGAAAATATGTGCGTAAAAAATAAAAACACTTGAACTCGACCGAATAAAAATACTTGAACTTCGCATACATATGCACTACACATTAAACTTAATGGAGAATCGTGGAAATTGATATCTACGAACTCCTTTAATTCATAGACAAAGTAAGGTGGATGCAGTCTAAACTCCGAAATGACGATATTATGCATTCATACCGCATGCCTCTAACCCCTGCACTATATCTTAGATACGTGTGGAGAAAAAAGTGTTGATGAGCATACAATTAATACCTGACTATCAAACGATTGTACTTCACCATCAATACAATCTTGTCTGTCTTCTTCTTTTTCACTGGCTTCATCATCAGCTTCAGTTTTATCGTTGCTATTTCTGCTCAAGCTTTCATTCGAAACGATATCATGTGAATCTAGGTAATGAACGTGGTTACTAGAAATTTCCGAATGTACTGCAAAAACCATGACAAAGTATTGAGTGTAGACATACTTTTTTTCTTCTAGAAGAAGAGCACAGAAATATTTTAAAAAGATTAAACGCATATACTTAAGAAGCAATAAATTCTGTGTAGCGCTTTATCGGATCCAGAAAAAAAATCGAAGTAAAACATTAAGGGAGAACGTACATATGCAAAACAAACTACATAAGCTTGCGCAATCATTTTTAGAAAAACTATCTCCAATATTTAATTTAATTTGATTTTCATTTTTTTTTTCACGGATAGCAGGGATGTAGATTCAAGAATATGTGAACAACTTTCAAAATAAAACAAATCGTGATAAAAGTATTGTGGATGGACATTTTTAAGATGATATAATGCTTTCAACACGATATTAAACATGAAAATGTATAATTAATTCCATTTTCAAAAAAAAAATAAAATGTATGAGCCAGAAGGAAAAAGGAATGTTTTGGAAGACAGCAACTCGGACCGCTACGATTGTCAATTCAAGTCACAATTTTTAGCCTGTTTCATGAAAGTGACGAATGCGAAAATTTTAAAAGCAAATTTAAACGAATGGAATCTAAGTATACTAAGTATACTATTATAAGGATATGGTTCCTACCCTTCCTATAACCAATTGTTGTGATACACAACATAGCACAAGAATAGAACTAAACTAACAGCATCGGACTAGATTAATAATAATTAATATTAACATGAATATGCTTACTTAGAAGTTTTCTATGGAGATGACTAAGTTTTATAAACAAGCTAAAATTCCTTATAGGCGAAATTATTAGTCACAAATCTATCTTTTAATGCAGCCACTGACCCGCCTACTACAAATAGATTTTAAAAGAACGAAACTGGTGGTTTTACCGTTTCCATCATTTGCAACATTTGTTTCACAATTTCTAGCTTTTCTACGGATGAAATTATCAGCGAAGCCCAGTACATCACAATGATCGAAGATATCATTCCGAGAAATCTGAACTCGTTTTGCATAAAATTAATCTAACAAAAAAATAAATGATGTCGTACCTTTACTCCACCATACTTGGATGTATTATCCACACTCAAATCAATTACTTTTTTTCTAGGTTTCAATGTACAGTCATTTGCATCATTTTTGTACCGAAGAATAGAACTTGATGCAGTTCCTACTTGGTAAAACAGATGGATTATTCTATATTAAAATACTGCCAATATATTATTCATATTTACACACCATCCACATCATCATCTTCCAAATCTGGCAAATCACATACTGGCTTCATAAGCTTCTCTATGTCCTTTAGCAGCGACATGACCAATAATAGACAGGTAGTACTGGGTGTGTAGCAGAAAACCTTGCGTAGTTTCCCGTACAAAAAGAAATAAAATGACAATTTAATTATTCACTAATGAATAAAGTGCGAAGATAAACTGAAACCTTGAATCTGTTCGTTCGTACGGTGGTATAACGTACAAAGATTGCACAACATTTCAAGTCTCGTACACAATTTGGGTGATACTATTCAAATTGTTTACTTCATTGTCAAACTTATTTGTCATTTTCCTTGTAATCACAATTAAATTTACAGAATACGTGCTATTAAAACGATCCGAAAAGATCATTACTTCAATTCGTGTTATATTGCTCTAGGTAGGATATGCATACTACTTTTGTTGGTGTCGTATGAGCACTGGAAAATATAGTGCATAAACCTAACTAGAAGTTTTCTTAAGCCATAGTCCAATATTCGTTCATCAAGCACTTCAGCAATATAGCGACCGAAAATGGCCCTTCGAGTCGATTATGAAGGAAGCAATGAAGTGGGAGTGTTTTGTACGTTGACAAATAATTATTGTCTCATAGGAATTGGTGGAACTCAAAATTTCTACAGGTAGTATTTCAAATCTTTAACTTTGCCGTGGTTTTTTCATTACTAATGTTTTAAAATATTTGGTTCGATGTTTATATTTCGTTATAGTATTGCTTATTAATGTTATAGTACTATTGAAGCTGAGCTTTCTGATGTACTCCCAGTCGTTCATACTTCCATATCGTCCACTCGAATTGTAGGACGTGTTACAGTAGGTTAGAAATGAAATGGTCCTTTCTTTTCTGACAGACTATCAAATTGTTACATCTATTCAGGAAATCGACGTGGCCTTTTAGTTCCTAGTGGTACTACTGATCAAGAATTACAACATTTAAGGAATTCCTTACCTGATGAGGTTTGTTGAAGTAGGACCTGAATTCCTGTGTTAAGAATAAATGTAGTCCATGTTTGTAGGTAAAGGTACGAAGGGTGGATGAACGCCTATCAGCTCTCGGAAACGTAATTGCGTGCAACGACCATGTGGCAATTGTCCACGCTGAAATTAGTCAGGAAACAGAAAATGCTCTTATGGATACCCTCGATGTTGAAGTATTTCGTGTTAGCCTTGGACAAAATGCTTTGGTATGTTGTGCCATTCATCGTCGAAAATCATAATTTGTTTCATATATTTTTAATGAAATCATATACACACTTCTTTAAGATTTCTGAAGTTCTTGCAATTTTTATGTGTATAATTTAGTTGGCACTTCTTTATATTGCTACATTCTCATGCAATTAAATTGATACCGCTCAAAACACTATAAAAAATATTCAAAGTGATGTTAAGAAAGCGAAAGTAAAACCGGTACAACAGAAAAATTGTTTAATTTTTGGAACATACCGTTCTCATTTATCATTTGTCAAATTTTAATACAGGAAAAAGATTGGACTACGTTTATCGTTTGTTTACAAGTCTGTTCTTGAATAAATTCACCAACTCCTAGGGGTTGAACTTCTTGGTTTGCTTAGAACCGAGCTCAGTCTTGTACGTAACACTGCGATGTCTCCCGCCTCTACAACATGCGCTACCATTACTTTTTAAAAACGTTGCTTAATCTATCTAAATATTTTAATTTAAACTATAATTTGGTTACTGCGGTCTTAGCGAGTACTAAGTTTAATGTCAAAGTCGGCCATAATGTGTTTCACCAAATTGATTCTCAGTGATTTGGAATCAGTATGAATGGAAATTTTCGTACTGATACTAAACAATTTATTTTGGCTTACAAGTCTTCCAACGTCTCTAATCATTTTTGATTCAGTTCGGGAATGAAAGACAGTGATTTCTTAAACACATATAGTAATGTATCGAATTTAATGGAACGATTATCCTGATTGTGTGAATGTTACTGACCAAAGTGCACTTGTTCCTTCTTCATGTTTTTCATACGATTTGATAAAAAGTTTTTTCAAGTGTAGCTGCTATATGAGTTAGCTACAAATCTGTGGGGCATTTGCAAGTTATCTATGTAGGTGAGATTTAACTTTTAAATAGTATTGGTTTTATTCTACGCTTATTTATATTTCATATTTGTAATTTTGATAGTAGTGGTTACCAACAGTTTTATCAGATCTATATGCTTGAGTCATTACGCCGCGGTATTCTATATGTAAAAAAGAGTAATAGGGAATCATTAGTTAGTTCTCTCAGGTATAGTAAGTAAACTGTGGAAATTTATGACAAACATCTATTATTAATATAAATGTGAAACTCATAATAACAGAAAAAAGCAAATAATTTAGTCCTCATACGACACAGTGTTCACTTTGCTTAAACACCACTGCCCATGTTAACAACTGCGTGATTACGTTAACCTTTCATGTTTCATTATAACCACCAAGACTGTTTCTACACTTAAAGTGAATTTGACATCGTCTACAAATTGCGCTTAGATTTTTTAAAATTATGTGATACTTCAGGTTGGATCATACTGTGCACTTTCATCACAGGGGTGTTTGGTGGCGGCACGCACACCTCCCGAAACTCAACGAGAACTGGCAGCATTATTGCAAGTTCCAGTCGTTGCGGGTACTGTAAATCGTGGTTCGGAATTAATAGGTGCTGGGATGTGTGTTAACGACTGGGTCGCTTTCTGTGGTAAGCTGCGATCCATTTTAAACAAACTTTTACTACTAACAATGTACAGATTTCAGTGAGTAGGAAAAATTGAATAGTTGAGCAAGGATATTTGATAGACTGTTATGGTTGTCATGTTTATTGAGCTCTATGTTTTTTTTTGCTGCATTTGTAGCGAAAGATTTTATAATTCTCCAATGAACGCTAACGCTAACTTGGCTGTGTTTTGCCTCCTTGCATGCAATGACGTTCTGCGACGACTGTCCACCATAGTTTTTTTCGTATCGACTGAAGTTCTCTTTCCTTCTCTTCACTAAATTTCCGCCATGCTCTGCCAAGAAGCGGTAAGCAGATGGATTAACATCAGTGGATGAGAACTATGGTAGATGAATTTTTGAGACTCAAATTGTAGTGAAGACAGCGAAAATACCGAACGTTATCTTTTATAATGTATCGAGAGTTTTAAAAATCTTATATTATTATAACAATTGCAAAAAAATCTCCAATAAAAATGTAATAAAAGTCGTTTCTCAATCATTGAAATTCTCAATTTATAGGATTGGCTACTACTTCTACTGAACTTGCGGTAGTGGAATCCATTTTCAAATTGGGTGATCAAGGACAACCCACTGCAATTGGCACACAACTCAGAGATACGCTGATTGAGAGTTTACTATAGTTTTCGAGATTCAGAGCTGACATTCCACACCTGCTGTTATTCTATGCTTCTACGTTGTTGGATTACCCATTGCAATTTATTGTTGCGACGTTCAATGATGAATTGATTGTAATGTTTATAAAGCGTACGAAAATGTTGAAGTGTTTATGAAACAAGCAAATTGAATGTAATTATTATGAATCGTTAAATAAAACTAATCCTACTCTGTTTATCGCTTCTGTGCTACAACGTGGCAGTTGATTTTCCTAGAATTTCAGTTTTCACTGCCCGTAACCATTATACCGCTAAGGGGAGTCATGCTCTTTTTCTTCTGTATTTCTAAACACATCAGGAGTTTCATATTTAGAATATAATATTTTTGGCTGATCGATACTTGCTCGCTTAGGTGCATTGTACCGTTGTTTGCGACTTGTGCGAGTGTGAACACGTTATCATTCAACCATTAGTTTGCTGGTCTCCAAATGCACTGTCTCAAAGAACACCTTGATGCATTAGTCAATGTCTTGAACACTTATGCCGGAAGAGATAAGGCTTTAAGATCTATATGTTTTATGCTTACTCTTAAAGCTCAAACATCTACTCGAAGAGAAATAATTTTGGGACTAGTGAAACAATGTTCGTCTGCACGACTTGTACTAAGGCAATTTAATCATCCGTCCATGATCAAGTCATGCTGGCAGCTTTTTACTACTCAATCAATGGACAGTTTCGATTATGGTTGCACAAGTGTAGTTACTGGAGCTTATACAGCGTACGGAATCGTGGAATTCCTGGCATGGCTTTCTGATGCAAACGTGTTTGCGATGGATTCACGCCTACTATGGAAGTGGTGTCTATATCTTTGGATCACAGCACTAGTAGCTGGAATAATACGACAAATGCATTTGATTTCAAGAACTTATCGAAAAAAATCTAGCGAAGATTTGTTAACATTGGTGGGCCTTGTTAGTGATTTTATAGTAGCCATACATTCTCTTCCTCATCAATTTTTATGGTCTGGCAAACTAACATTTCGTCAAAGCACAACCCTATCACTAATCGCTTCTCTCATTGCTTTTTATAAAGTATTTTGAATGTTATCACATCTCTTTTGTGTTCTTGATAGATGTATGTTCATTAGCTAGTAATGCTTCATCATTCTTGCTAGTTTACAAGCTGAATTCGTTTTTTTTTTGACCACATTTCAGTAAACATTTGAAACAGTGTTTTGTAGTCTGTTTTGTTTTTGAGAAGTGATTACGAACTCTTGAGTGTCAGTTATGATTATAATGTAAATTTTTCTTGACTATATTCCATATATCTTAAGCTCCATTCGTTGATGTCAGAAATTGATTATAATCAATAAATAGTCAGAAAAACTGTCGCTCAAGTGATAATCGAATTGAATAGTTGAAAAATTTTGTTAGATAATGTATGCGATTTTTGAATTAAGTTTGACAAATCGAGATGATATAAAATTGAATTTGTTGGGAAAACATGGTAAGAGTGCGTATAGTGAAGTTACTTCGAAGTTCTATTCCAGAGACATTGTGTACAGCTTCACCGTACTATTTATGAATGTAACTCAGCAAAATTATGACGTCATGTAACAATTCTCCACGTGTTTGCCAACACGATAGTCGTCTGTTCCATTACGCTCTATTCATGAGATACGCTATTCTTTAGTATTCTTGTATATACTAAGTTTTTCATTTCATTTGTCAATAGTTATTGAAGAATTTGATTCTTTCAAGATCAATATGAAAATAAGCACAGCCTATCAGTAAATTATTTATGCGATATACCATAAAGAGAGCAATGAAGAAAGAAAACAGTTTCAATAGACGAATTATGATACGATTATGTCCATGATACAGATATGGCTATCTTATCTCTTCTGCTCTTATTATATAAATTTCTTCAATGCCATTTTAAATGGTGTTATGATGAGCTCATAGTACAATTACTCCGATGAGTAACGATAGACGTACGTGGTAGTACTATTGAGATAGGGAGACCGATATTCTAATCATAATGGAGGAATAAAATATATGTATAACGATTGCTGAAGTCTATTAATATTTAGCTGTATGTTTCGTTTAAAGTACGACGCTGTTGTCTGGAGTTCTTCAGTAGTACGTGAAGACCAGTTTTCTGATTCTATTTTAGTATGAATATTATAGGAACGGAACTTCACCTACTCTATTCTTTGTTGCCTCCATAAAAAAATATGAGATCAGATATAATACTCCTAGTTTATATTTCTCTGACAACTGCTATTAATGTGAGGAAATGAGATTCTGAAACAGAAGAACATTAAACTTAGATGAATGACCAGGAAGAATATTCTTGTTATTTGAATACTAGACAGTGTCTAGAATTTGTTCTCTCGTAAATCAATCCCTAATAGTTCAAGCCTGAATGACGTGATGTAAAGCGGGGATTTGTTTTTGAAATTCTTACCTACTAGTAGTAAATCTTAAAGTTTTAAATGCTTATAAGTGGCATGCAACATTCTCATTGGATTTTGGACAAAGTCGTGAGAACTCACCTTCTTCTTCTTACGTCTTCGTCCCTTATTAATACTAGTCCTTTTCCAATTATGCTGCTTTGAAGTGTATCTGTAGAAAAAGTATACACTACCAATGCTTTTAATGTACTCTTTTTACCATTTTGTTTATATGTCTAAATTGGTCTAATAAACGTGTTTGTTATACCCTTTTTTCCTATTTCTATTTTTTTATTCCTGGAAATTTGAAATTTTTTAAATTTTTTTGTTCCTGAATATAATACTTGAGAATGCTAGATTAACGAACAGCAGAATCTTGAAATGATAACCATTAACTGCAAATTATGGTGCATGTAATGATACACGCTAGAGAACTCAAACATTCGTTCTATGAAAAATGTCCTATCCTAAAGAGTCCTATTAATATGGTAGTGATCTCTTGATTTCGTTTAATTATGATTTATATCTGATGTTTAATATGGTAGTAATCTCCTGATTTTGTTTCATTATGATTTATAACTGATGTCATCAACATTCTTTTATGTCAATTGGGAAAATTCCAGATAATGCGGATTCTAGTGACTGGAGCAGCTGGATTTATCGGAAGTCATACAACTCTTGAATTGGTAGCTGCTGGTTACGATGTGATGTGCATCGATAACTTTTCCAATTCTGTTTCTGGTTTGAAATTTAAATTCATAATTTCCTTATACTAAAATTTAAATCGGAATTATTAGAAGAGAACATGTCTAGGAACATAAGGTTCTTTACTATAGGCCATTTTCAGATGGCAAAGGAAATGCTATTTCATTACTAAGGGTGAGCGAGTTAGTCGGAAAACCAATTCCATTTCAGCAGTGCGACGTTTGTAATATAGAAGAACTGGATGCTGTTTTTGCTAAGGTAACTTCTAGTGGATTCCACTTATTGAGACTTATTGGGTATGTTGCAATTAACGTTCTCCAATTGTCTACAAGAGATATTTCGACAGCTATTATGTTTTTTACACATGAAGTACTATTTCTGCTAAATAAAAAGCTTTCAGCGCTTCTGTCCTTCCCTATCTATATTTGAAAATATTTGGGTTACTAATTATACCAACTGATTTTATTATGTCGAATATTTTGTTTGTATTGCTCGTTTCTGTATCATATTTTTTTTAGGGTAACTTCGATGGACTAATTCATCTTGCTGCATTAAAGGCTGTCGAAGAATCTACTGCTATGCCGTATGAGTACTATTTTAATAACCTTGTAGCAAGTCTTAACCTCATCAATGTAAATGCTTGTCATTATGTTTAAAGCTATAAAAAATGTAACTGCCGAAATTTAGATGTGTCGGAAATACAACGTCAAAAATTTTATTTTTTCTTCAAGCGCAACGGTTTATGGGGTACCTAAGGAACTTCCCGTAACGGAAAGTAGTCAGACTGGCCAGGTAGAAACCAAAGGAGTTTTATTTCGACAGTATTATGTCTCATATATGTTACCATATAACTCGTAGGATATTAGTGTTGAACCCTAGGGTATAACTAATCCCTATGGGCAAACGAAGTATATGATGGAGCAAATCTTAATAGACATTGGAAAGGCGTATCCGGTATGATTTGTTTCTTTTTTCGTCTCTGTTATTGATAGATTTAATAGTTTTATTCCCAGGACTGGAATATTATTTTGTTACGCTATTTCAATCCAGTTGGTGCCCATCCAAGTGGAAGGATTGGTGAAGATCCGAAAGGTATTCCCAACAATCTCATGCCTTTTGTTAGTCAGGTTAGATTCACATCAATTGGCACTGACATATTGACTTCTTACTTTCAATTTATACATTTTCAGGTAGCAATTGGTAAGTTACCAGTTTTGAAAATTTTTGGAGATAAATGGAATACACCTGATGGGACGGGAGTGAGAGACTTCATTCATGTTGTTGATCTTGCACGAGGCCATGTAAAGGCACTTGACAGAATTCGCAAAGAAGGTTAGAAGGGCTCTTCATTAATTGATTTATTTTTTCAAATTGTACTTTTAGGTCACGTAGGCACTGAAATATACAATCTCGGAACTGGCACCGGGTACTCGGTGAAGGAAATGGTAGCAGCATTTGAAGAAGCGAGTGGACGTAAAATACCTACTGAGGTACAAAAATTGTTTGGTTTGCTTTCGAAATGTTTTATATACGTCATGAAATTCAATAGATTAACAACTCACTTCTATGATTTTTGTCGAGATGTTTCAGTAGTCTTTTCAGTATAAATTATAGGTTGGAGATCCTCGTAATGGTGATATCGCAGCAGTTTATTGCGATCCTTCTCGTGCGAATAAAGTGCTGCATTGGAAAGCAGAATATGGTTTGGAGGAAATGAGTCGAGATCTCTGGCAGTGGCAACGTAACAATCCAAACGGATTTGCACAGACATAATTTTTGTTTTTTAAAATTATTTTGACTTGGGAAATATCAAGCTTATGTAAAATAGGGGTGATTTGCCTTCATTACTATGTGTTTAAATTTATTGATGATCCATATGTTTTTTTACATTACCGTGAATTCTGTACTTTTTTTTGATAAATATATGTAATAGTTTTCCAATGTGTTTCTTTCTTAAATTTCGGTTTTCGGGAATTCAAAATATTAAATGTTATTCTTTGGCTTATTTCGGATTTGGTGTAGCCAGCAACGATACATTGGCGAAGTATGTTAAAATCTGTCTAGTTTTGAAATTCATATCAATGAGCTTTTAAGATGTCATTGAATGTTGGTGTTCTGGGACATGTTGACAGTGGAAAAACAACATTAACCAGAGCGCTTGCAGAAATAGCATCCACCGCTGCCCTTGACAAGCATGCTGAATCTGGTGGAAGAAAAAATACATTAGATTTAGGGTAATGTGTAATGACAGGTATCCTGCACTTCCTTTAAGTAGTAGTATGTGGTTTTTTTCGATGTTATACATTCAAGCCACATGCTTGCAGAAGTCTGATTTTTCATCTTTTCTCAGATTTTCGTGCTTCACAGTAGCTTCCCGCCGACTTGTCTTAATTGATTGTCCTGGTCATGCTAGCCTCATCAAAGCGGTATTGGCTGCAGGCACTGTTTTTGACATGGCACTTGTGGTAGTCATACTTTACAATCTATTCATGAATATGGACTTTGTCTTGCACTCGCGTCTTATGACGATTTCCAGGTTGTTAACGCATCATCTGGTATACAGCCTCAGACTTCAGAACATCTTTTATTATGCTCAATAATATGTCCAGAAAAAGTAATTGTAGTGTTGAATAAGACAGACTTAGTCAAAAAAGAAGAGGTCGGTACTGTTTCAGGCGTCTTTTTTTTCCTCTCCACTTCATATGTTCATTTTTCATATATAGATCTTTGGCATTTTGATTTCTTTATTGACCACTACATTTCTACGCATCGCTTTTGAAAACATCTAGTTTACAGATCCCTTCAATCGTTAAAAAAGTCCGAAAAGCGGTAACTACACTAGGAGTTGCGGAAAGTTCTCCGGTCTGTGTTATTATTATTTCATGATTGATGTTAATTGAACCCATTACAGATAGTTCCTATTTCTCTTATTAATTCCACGAAGAACTCAATACAAGAACTAATAGGAATAATAGAGGAAAAGGTTTTCGAGCCTCGTAGAGTCAATTCTGGCAGGTACAATCAATTAGATGGAATTAAACTAATTATTTATTTTTTGATTTTCCATGATTTTTGATATCGGTAAAGTCATATAATCAATGATAAAAACAGTGCGAAAAGCTGCACTTACATAAATGTAGCTATAATCTCTATATTGTATCGAATAAGATGGCTATTTGTTAGAGGAAAAAACACTTATTCCAAGAATTTTTTGGTCTAATAACATCTCATTGGAAGAATTTTTTGATTTCTTGTCATACAGTATAAGACAAATGAGACGCTCCTAAGATATAATAAACGGATTGGATATATCCATGATCTACGTACATGATTCTCTTTTGCAATATTGCGAAATGGTATGACAAAAAACGCTCAAAACAACAATAATTTGAATTGGTAAGAAGCGATTACTATAACATTACGATTACTATAAGCTTATATTAAGGATGATTCTGATTCAATAGTATCTTTAAGTTTAACGTGAATCACATTGAAATGTCATAATAAACAGCGCTGACTTGGTGAAGAATGGTCACCTCAAGTCATTGTATATATCGGCGTCGCATTCAAGCTCACCTCCACACGATATCACGTTGAACACGAATGCGTAGGCACAAGGGACTGATCAACACCGAAGCTTACTATCTTAGCTTATATATCTGCCTTTACAAGTGTTTTTTCAACATTTGAAGACAACGTAAACGTGCTGCTTTTGCTATCTAAAAAACATAGCGTGAGGGCTAGAAACCGAATAACCAATTACTCAATAAATCGCTACTTAGTAAGGTATTTATATCGGCTTCATTCAAAAGTTGTGTCCGTTTCAATGATAACAACTCTTGACACGTAAGCACATGTTTGTCTGGTGATGTTCGGCTCTCTCTTAAAACTTAGTGACGTAGCAAATCAACTGAAACAAAGTCACGCTTCATGTTAGTCTTAAGTGTAGAGCGATATACGAATTGCCTGACGTCACTAATAATAATGGTAATCAATATAAGTTGAAAGTTTTTTTCTTAAAGTTAAAAATAGCGTGATTTAACCACTTGTGAATATGTGCTACCTATTCATACGTGGTATCGTGATGTTTGAATGCAAGTAGTCGTACATTGAATCAAAATGACCAGTAATTTATCATGATGTCAGCGATAAGCTTCCCATTCTATCCTAAGACCAATTCACCGATCCCTAAAGAATAGAATTCCATTCCATTTGTTTGAGTGCAGACTTGAACGTAGGTGCTGTAACTCAGACCTATGTATCACTAAGGTACCTCCTATCAAAGCATTGCAAAGCTCCATATATTTCTACATATAAATGACAATATTCACAACTAGGAACTTAAGTGTTTTTTGCCAGCCGCTACTTAAATGTTGTTGAAACCTTTTGAATACTCTCCCAAATAATCTGCCAAGAAAACCTCGCATGCTTTATAGGTAGTGTGGTTGGTGTAAAGCCTAAAACAGAAGCAATGTTCTCAGTGATTGAGCAATTACTACGTAACTCATATCCTCTGAATGAAGGTGTTGTTTGATTTGATTTTGTGAATCGTTAATGGTTCCGTATGTGAAGTTCCTCAGGACTTGATGATCTTACGTTCTGATGTAGGACATTTGTGCTCATCCTATCTACCTATCTATCTCATCCTACATACTCTTATGAAATCATGCAAAACAAAAATACAATATGAAAAGCGTATTTTTATCAATGCTCTATTAGACATAGTATTGATTTATTGACGGATGTAATTTGCTCTTACACAGGTTCCGATATTAACAAAATGACTTCTTAATCTACAAAATTATGTAACTATTGTCGTAGCGTTTTCGTTATGCTTAGTAAGCTTTTCTAAACAAAAAAAAATATTACTCTGAAAATTAATTTGCTAGTTCTCTAACGTACAGTATGCCTTCAATTCGTAAGTTTGGTATCTATATTATAACGTTGATATTGATTGCGATTTAGTCCTTTTTCACGACATCATCACCAAGAAGTTTTGCCATTTTGTCATGATATGATCGTGTACACTTGGCCCATTCAAGCACATCAGCTACATGTGATTTCCTATGCTTTGGAAAGTCATTCATTGATGATGTAACCTAAAAATTGAATCTTCTTTATTATACCACCAGTGATCTACTATGATTGGCTATTATATGATATTCTCCATGAATCTCCTTTGTAATGGAATCTCCTCTAGTTGGCTATCTGCATTAGGTTATGAATCAGGTGATGAATCGTTAGTCAGAGGCGACGATAGGTCTAAGAAGCATATCTTCTTTAGCTGTTGCGCTTAGATGATTTTGATCTGTATGCAAACAGATGCATGTCAATTAGAGCTATCTCTTTATGAGTTACCGTTGCACGTAACCTCAAAAGTTTCTAACTGGACGATAGTACAAAATATCACGAGAGTGCAAATAATTTGTCTTACATTTATCAATCTCAAGTAAGCTTTTGATTCAATTGATAGCGAATTGGTCATATAAACGTTCAAGAACAAAGCGAGTCTAGTAGTCCTACACTCTCGAATAGAAAAATTTTGGAGTAAAACTTACACCACTTTAGAGTGACAACATCATCGACGTTAAAACAAAAAAATAAGGACAATATTATATTTAAAAATACATTCTCATTTACCTATTGGAGCTTTGTTGAAAAATAAGAAAGGGATGATATGGAAGATTTCATAATATTAGAATTAACGCTGGTCTATTTATTATCAACGGGAGAATATCCCGCTTAGCTTGAGTCATGTGTATTTAGTTGTGAAATCTTCTGAATGAACGTTATGGCATCAGAGCTTAGTAAAGAGAAGGAGAAAGACCACTAGGGATGATGCATCGTGCAAATGAAAAGGGTAAGCGTTTCCTGTACTACGCCAATCAGAAAGCTGTTCACTGGGAGATTAGGTGAGCTGGAAGCTTGGTGCGTATGAACGATTCAAATGACCAGTGGAAATGCGATTGTATCTCCTCGGGTATCAAATGCTTTACTGGAATAGCATAATAAAGTCTTTTTACGAAGAACTTAAGCATAGCTCCGCATTTATTAGAATGAACAGACATAGCTTTGTTGCAGTGGATTAGCCTTGAGTGCAATAGGGATAAATGAAGAGTTTGCTAGCGCTCTAAAGAATTTTCCGATTATAAATGAATATAATGGTAACATAGGTCAATAGTGAATTGAAATAAATGAACTTCGGCTAGTTTTTGCTCATATGCATCAGCAGCTTTTTTGTAAATTTTTCTCTTTTGTTCGGCAAGTTGTTCTTCTTTCTCTGCTGCTAAATCGGCTTTTGCGAAATCCATCTCACTGCGTAAACTATCCAGCTCTGAATTCACCAGATACTGCAACTTTGCTAAATAGTTGGCTCAGTAAACTGTCATACCTGTCCGTTGAAGAGCAATAACCCAGTAATCATGTTGAACAAAGGTTCGAATGTTATGAAGTGCACGTCGAGCTCTCCTTAGGTATTCGCGGTGTTCTATAGCTTGCTTTTCATACAATGTGACCTGCTGCTTATGGTTCTGAAATTCTGCCATGTGGTAAAGATGCAATCCTTCTTTAGGGCCTTTACTGCAGCTTCTATTTTTAGTGATTTCTAATAATCATTACATTATTTCTAGAATTATATTTGAAAGCGAGATGAATGGTATAGCTCTAATTTAATAAACATAGGTGTCATGATGCTCATGAGAGTTCTAACAAGCTGTTCGTCATTCAATGAACTTGAATGAAATTCTTACCCTGTAGTCTTCAAATGTTTTATTGTCTGTCAGACACGATGCTACCACCTCATATTGATCCTCTTTAGGTGGAGGCGCTAATTCCAATTTAGGTACCTGAGTTTCATAATGACATAAATCCCTTTTATCAGTTATCTTTTGATCCAAAAGTGTTAGCGTCTTCTTAGACTGACTGCGGTACGAAAACGTCCGTTTTCTTGTGTAGCTGTATACAGAGCATCACTTAAGTGATCAAGACATAGCTGGAAAGCTCTATGTGTATAGTCAACCTCAATGATTTTTGTAAATTTGAAAATGTATTTATAATTGTTAAGCGTACATGTACATAGTCGATCACCTTATATTGATCAAAATGTTCCATGGTTTCGCTAAGCTTTTTTGAAAACTGTGTTCGTTCAACAATCCCAACACTCTCTTTTAGTCGATGAAAAAATTTCTTTATCGCACGTTTATTGCCACTGGCAATCTAAAGTAATTATCAAACATTTCTTAAATTCTAAATGTCAATGAAACGGTATCGTACTTCTTCTGATTGAGTAACTACTCCTTTTCCGGTTTCCGTAAACCCTGGACATTGAGTCATTCTGCAATAAGGGAATGATGTGATCGGAACATTGCATCTAATACGAGTGTCAACAGTTAAGGTTCCATAATTTAATTTACAACGATTTCTACAATCCTATTTGAGGCATATGATGAGTAATTGGTGTAATTGATTTGGATGCCTAGTTTCTACCTACCCAGAAGCTGATATTTTTGTTGATCCGACTGTTGACATTTTTGACCTTTGTTCACTTCCAACTTGGATCGTCATCTAATTAAATGTATAAATAATAACAAATTCAACAATTTGTTGAAGAATCTTGAAAATCTCACGCTTTTGCTTTTCTCTTGTTGACTTTTTGTTGCCATAACTGACGATGTTAGATTCTGAAAGCCAACCGACTATGAGGTGTTCTTGAGTAAACTATGTTTCTATTATTAAAACTAAGGTTGCTTAAACCGAAGATCCTCACTGGTGTTTGAGGTATCATCAATAAACACGCACAATGTATGAAGATCGGCCATACAAGTATAGTTTTTTAATGAAATATCTTCTTGTAATGTTGCTTTGTGTTAGCCGTTTCCTTGTATGCGTTTTGTAACTGTAAAATCCTCCTCATTGATATTAAAAGCTTACCGAGTTTATTGACACAAGTTAGAGAAATGAACTATACAATAGCGTATTTCAGTAGAGGATAGAAATGATAACTATTACAAAAGTGATTGTGATTATGAGTGTCAGCTTGCTTAGCTTTGTAAATATTCTCGATTGTAAATATAAGTATTGCAAATTGTCGTCCGTCTATGACATAAGATAAGATAATTTTTGGCGTTTATCAATCCCTTGTGGTGGGATGCGCCCCCGCATTCATGTTCAACGTGATATCGTGGAGGTGGTTGAATGCATGCCTGGTCTATACATGACTTGAGTTGACCACTCTTCACCAAGTCAGTGCCAGTTATCTTACCCAGACTCCTCTGGTACCAATTTACCGATCCCGGAGGGATGGCGGGCTTGGTAGGCCTGGGGGGCGGCCTGAACTGATTCGGGCCGGCGTGTCACTGCGGCACCTCCACCACTGAGTCACTGCGCCCCCTCTCTATGACATACGAAATGTAAATAAGTGACTATCAGTTTTCCAGTATACAACTAGTCTCTTCTTTTCTACATCTTAACGAAATTTCTGATGACGTTAGTAAAGTTTATAGAACTGTATACCTCCTTGAACACTTGTAGTGAGTAAAGGCTAATACATGGATTACGGTATACTTGTATACGTATATTATTATGTATAGAGAATAAACGATCGATATCTGATGAGAAACATATTCATATGAAACACTTTTCATATGAAAAAGTTACAAGAAATGGTTCTTGAGGTCAAAATAATATGAATATAAATCATAGTAAAACATAGATCACATTTGTGACAAGTAACTTCATATGCTATACAGACGAATCTTGTTGCAATCCACACCAAAGCAACTGAACGTTCCTTTTCAATTAAGATGATAAATGGCTATCAGAATAATGTCACTCGAGGATAAACAGAATTGACTCGATAATTATATTGAGTCAATGCTTAGAAGAGTTCAATCAACACTCAAGTGTCCTTATAGATATTACGGTATGAAGCAATGTGTTGTGCATCCAATTGGAATGGATCAACCTCATTGCTTATCCTGTTTTTCTATTGAATAATGTCACAAAAAGTGAAAAAGAATTCATTGCCATTGTGAACGACTAATAATAATGTTATTTTTTCAGTAGTTAAATAAGTAGATTCATTTGAGTCATTTGAGTCTCAAGTTATTTTTGAGCAGATATAAGAAGCTCTAGTGAAATTCACTTACATTTCATTGCTTTTTTCACTTTCAGATTAGTTGTTGCCGTAGATCACTGTTTTCCACTTTCTGGAAAAGGTACTGTAATGACTGGGACTGTAATTGATGGCACAATACGGTGAGTTACATGTTATGTGTTTTCGTTGTTCATAATTCTGTTTGTAAACTTTCAATTTTTCCTCTCTGATCAGCAGTCTATTATATTTTTGTCACTGACTTGGTGAGGAGTGGTCAACTCGAGTCACTCTATAGACCAGGCCTGCCCACAATGAATTGATCAACGCCAACAATTATCTGCTATCTAAAAATAATCTCGATGAATATTGAAACCTCTCTTCCATCCATCATTAATCTGATACCTCATCATATGATACGGCACAAAAAATTGTTCACCACATAAAAAGTCACTAAGATTAGGAATATCGATTGCCTGCTGGTAACGACAACAGAAAAATGGGATAGCTTGGTAGTGTAATCGATAAGCACTACTGACCGGATATCTGTAGGTGCGGGTTCGAGTCCCGTCTAAAGTTCCAGGTTTTGAGGCCAATTCATAATCGTTACCGATATATTAAACATGTTGCTTATATGTCTTCTGTATCTTTTATATTATCATGTTTTGACTCTTGGTTTTCTGATATTCAAGAATCTGCGTGAAATATTGCTTTCATGACCGGACTTCTCGTCTTCTTCAATGAGAATCACATAACTTGATCTTAAGAATAGTCGTGTAACACCGTCTAGGACACAAAGAACAATCACGTCGTGATTCAATGTTGAACTTTTCTCTCACTACAAACGAGTCGAAAATTATTCTACAGTATCATACCAGTTTTTTAAGACTTTAGTCCGTAGGATTTTATGACATATGTTATCCTACAGTTCCTTTAACATCGTTTAATTTCCTCGTTTAGCCTCAATCAGGAAATTGTAATACCAATCTTGAAAGAAAAAAAGAAAGTTAAAGGACTTGAATCGTGGAAGCAAACTGTGGAACAGGTGGTTATTTTTGTTGAGTATCTATACTTTTTTTGGAAGCATATATTGTAATCTATGAAAATCGCAGGCATGTTTTTCAATTGAGGCAAATGCAAAAAATCAATTATACACCTAATTTGATGATATTCTAATTCACTATCAATCATGCCTCCTAAGTTAACAACAGTTAAGGTTTCGGTCGGAGAGCGGGCAGCAATATTGGTGCAACAGCTGAGCGCTGATTCCATATCACGAACAATGAGTTAGTATTTTGACTCTTTATAAAATTTTATTTTTGTCTTCTAAAAATAGTAGACTATGAGGTATTGGACGTATGGAGTCAAATTAAGACTACTTTCAGTAGATGACTTCTAAAGAATACATGATGCCAAAAAGAATTTGTTTAAATGAAAAGTAATTCAACAAAATCAAGATAAATTTACAATAAGTAATTTAATGAGCGCTTATATACACCCAATTGAGTCAATTAAATTGCTTTTCCTTCAGTTGGCTCGTCAGGAGCTCTTACCGAGATGAAGTCTTGTATTGCGTCAACCAAACCAATCACATTCTATCGTGGCACTATATCTTCTGGCATGAAAGTTCATATTTCTACTGGATTCGATACAGTTATGGCAGAATGTCAATTTCTCAGACCTGATGAGGAGCAGTACGAGCAACTGACATCTCTAGAAGTTCCATGCGTGTGTTGGCTAAATTTTTGATCGAGCGATTTATACTCGACAGGATGCTTTATATATAGCGTCTAAGTTAGATCACCAAGGTCGAGGTTGTCGATTTTTGTTTCATGGTCATCTTGGTGATTCGCTCAATGATAGAAAAATTCGTCGTTTTGTTCGTCGTCAACGAAGTGGCCAGGTGGAAAGAGTGGAGAGTGCAAAAAGCATCGTTTGTAACTCACTGTTCAAAAAAGAAACAAACATCAGCATGTTTGAAAGCTTACCAGTTTGTCTAAGCACTGGTGAAACTGGACGCGTAGTGTGTGCTTTTGGAAAAGCTGGAAAAGCTCGAATAGAGATGACTACACCGTTGTCTGAATCGACTTTAAAAATGATTGCTGGTGGTGAAAGTGTGCAAGTAACTATATATTTGAAAAAATACATAGGAAGAAAAAAGATAGAAGGTTACTTGCCCGGGAGCAAAAACTAGTAAGTCTTTGCGGTGTGTAATTTTCTTACGAAAATAGTGAGGCTCAGAATATTCAGCGCTGACATCTTTTGTTCAGGCTCTTGAAGTTAAGTAGTAAGTACTAGGCACTTGGAATCGTGTTGGTTGTTTACGGTTACGTGTTTTTCTAAAGTTTTCGGTTGTAGTTTTTTTATTCGAAATTTCTATCTCACACATATTATTGAAAATATGTGCTGACATACCAATGTGTTTGATCCTGCATTACTCTCTGTTTCAATCCTGAACTCAAATATTCATTTTTAGTTTGTATAAAGATTTGCATAATTAAAATAGAAACAATATTTGTATTCCATTACCTTTTAGTCTTACGATTGATAACATCATGTTGGTATTTTGAGTTGTTGAAGCAGAGGAGTTTTTCGCTGTATTTTGTTGAGGCTCTAATGTTTATGAACGGTCAGTTCTAGTTTGATGAGGACCATTACCGCCAAGTTGGATTTCGGATAATACCTCTCACTGATGAGTAAACCAGAATGAACTACGACTAGAAAATAACACTACTTTTGCTTTTTCCTTCCTCAGTCAAATGCGGAGTTGGTATGTACTGTTACATAATAGTATCTATCGAGCACAGGTTAACGTTTAATTGGAAAGCATTCATATACTTCTCAAAAGTTTTTAAAATGTTCTATGTTCCATTAGCTTCAGTAGCGCTTTGTAAGTTCATGGCTAAAAATGGGAGCTTTTGCAACTCTTATTTTGTTTTGAGCAAGTCTATTGCTTGTCATCTTTTGAGTTCTCTGTAGATTCGTATGAGTGATTCTCAGGTGACATTCAATGAAACTCGATTAGTCGGAGGAGCTAATTTGAGCTCTCGCACACATAAAGATCATTCAGTAAGCTCAGATCGA
>KN716150.1:2180076-2199207 GCA_000816705.1 Dictyocaulus viviparus | reverse complement strand
ATTGGCAGCATTCTAAAGAAACTGTGCTGGACACTTCCATCGTATCAACGTGGTGTTCTAGCAGTGCTCCATCGTATACTCATCTCACCTGCGCCCTGAGACATAATGTACTAAAGAATAAATTCGAATGCACCAGCCTAATAGTTACCTCAATGAGTTCTTTCATAGTTAGTCTTCTTATTTTTTAAAACCATTCAATCATCAGCCAATCAATGGTTTTACATAATTAATCAAAATAATCAAGATTGAGGTTATGTTTAGAGATTAAAGCTATAGTCTTACGATAATCATCTTTATGATGTCACGTTGAACATGAATGCATAATAGCATCCCGCTTCAAGTGTTGGCAAAAGCCAAGGCTTTTAATGGGGTTATCTTATTTACATAATACAATGCAAGCTGCGGTAGATCACTTTTTTTACAATCATTCTCCCGTATTTCACACAATAATAGCACCTAAACTAACAGATCATCTTCTCAGACCCGTTCTACTTTTATATAATAATACAAAGCTAGAAATATGCTTAACTGTAATTCCTGATGAGGTCAACCGTGGCCTCAAAGAAGAAGTAGTTTCCTCAAATTGATTACAAGAAATAAATGGCACAGGGTTTATCACATATAGATGACGATCTATCTGATCTCAATGCTACCGCGTTGCACCTCAGTAGTGCAATCGATTAGCATATCGAACAGGACATCTGTGGATGGAAATTCGAGTTACACCTGAGGTTCCAAGTTTTCTCATTTACAAATCATTGTGAGGAGATAGAATTTTCTTACATTTAGCTATATGAGTGTGAACTGCTACATTACGATTTTGAGAATTTTACTCAGCATCGTTTTCATAGCATAACTACGCTCGTTAGCTGTAATTTACCTGGCATCTTATTTATGTAATAATTTGAAAATTTCAACCTTTAAAATGTTTTCAGTTCTTATTGCTTCTTCAACGGGAAAAAGCTTTGAGGATGGAGCTTAATCAGCTGTAGGTTATATTGCTTCTTTAGACACACAGACCATTAAACGTAGTTGTCTAACTATTGAGTGTGTCGAGCAGTACTTAAAGTATTCTTGAAATAAAATCTCATCTATTGAAACCTGTAAAAATTAGCTTCACATCATATTTTTCTTAATATTACAGCACTGTTTGCAAATTTGCTTAGCACACCACCATAGCACAAATATACTTATGCTTGAGGATATTGTGTGTCAAGAAGTTCACCTACGCGATCATCTTTGAAAGCAAATGACGGAATACCTTTAAAGATCACTAAGAAACAATTATATTTTCAATAGCTTGAGAATCGACTTGTTGTAGAACAATTACATCAGTCCTGCCGCCATACCATAATACTGTGCTGTCAGCACTTATGTTTATCTGAAAAAGCCTTATTCACTCTAAGTCACCAGCTGCGATAATAGCTTCATAACCACCTTAATAAGGACAATTTTAGATGTTCGATTTCATAAAACGAGCTAAGATGAAAAATCTCTGGCGTTCAACGGTTTCAAACACATTGAGAAGTGTCAAGCCATTGTCTCCGGCATGATATTATGGAACTGATTGGATGCGATTCTCCTCTACACTCTACAGTGATTTAGGATAAGTGATCGTTAAGAAGTTGATACTTACAAAGTTTTTGCTTACACCAACTTACCCATAATAGAGTGATATTGCTGGCTTGGTAGGTATGAGGGCGGACTCCAAACGTTGTGAGTGTACCATATGAAATCTTGTAATACTGCTCTACATGACCTCAGAGATCTAACAAAATCCAAAAAGTTCGTCCAACTGAAATATTTAGGACATATGTAGAATTTTTTTATTGTAATCCGTAGATCATTGAAGAAAACATAATTGAAAAGCACTTTTTTCTGCAGTAGTCAAGTATAGTAGCAGTATATTGAAACATTGCCAAGCTTTTCCAGCTTTCCGACCTGAATCATTGTCTTGTCCATTTAGAGTCACAGGACTATTCCTCCTTGGTGGTTTATTACATCACGTGGCTGAAGTGTTTCTCGGATTTCCATTTCAGCATGAAAATCTAGCCAAGAGTAGGCCTATCGAGAATCGCCTACGTCTTGATCAATTAAAGTTGCAAGGGAGCACATTCCTTTGGGCCATGAAGGTCGGTGAGTGCCTGTGGTGGAGACCATGAGAGCGTGTAAGCAGAGGTATCTCAGGAATCCAGGGAAGAGATATTTCGTCGCACTATTGTCATCGTGAACACGGAAGATCACCACCATGGACAACAGGTGCGCGAGAAAGAAACGAATGAGAGATTTCTGGATCCCGCATCACGTGTCATAATGGGCTATACAATCTTTCACGTGAATAATCGAGCTGTACATCAAAATTTAATGATGATGATTTGGGAATGTTGTTGTTGTTGTTAGTCGACCATTTGTAGTTTATTTGATAACCATGTTGGAATACCACGGATGTTTTTCACGGTTTTTTTTTTGAGCTTATCATTGATTGAATGATATCACATGACAGGGATGATCAAAATTAACATCGCCGTGAACTTTGTACTTATTAAACGACATATGGCAAAATGATAAACATATTAAATTAATGCGGAGAAACCTGTGTTATCATTATGAGTGATAAGCGTTTAAACAATAAATTGCTTACAGTTTATTTAATGAGATGTTTACTAATCAATTACTTCGCGGAGGATTTACCGTCTTGTTAATAAGTAAACGATATAAATAACTCTTAGTGAGTGTTATTCCTCATTCTTCATAACACTTCGAAAATTCGTTAACACTAAAGTTTGTCGACGATACAGCTGGATAGAAAATTTGAAATGAATTTGGCTTAGATGTTCACGCAGAAAGAAAAAAACAAACCTCGTTTATCCACAATGATGTTGAGTCGGTCGCAAAGCTTGGAAACCTAAAGCGTTCATACTAACTCAGCATCATTGCGGTTATTAGAGCGTAATTACAACCTCATATAGTTGATAGAATAATAAAAATACTATGAGGATTATACCTCTTATTATTCTTCTATAGAGATTCCAACTAGTGTAACAGATAAATTCATGTATCAATAAAAATAAGCGTGATAGATCAATTGGCTTCGATCAATAAATAGTTTTTGTTTTTTGTTCTTTTCTTTTTGTCGTCGTGTTAAATAACATCTATGTAAAATATTTAATCTTTTAGTTCGACAAAACATGGTCACGCGGCGAAAACAGTTTAGTTCAACGAAGAATTGATACGATATTTATGTTAGCCTATCTTTTAACGAAAACACGATTCACATGAACCAGGCACCAACACCACGAACCGGTTAATTTCATGGTCGAGTTCCTTCTTGTATGGAGGAACAAGAGGAGGTCGATGAGAAGAAGGAGGAGGAGTAGGTGTAGGAGTAGGAGGAGTTTTCCACACACGATATTCATAGTTATGAAATATTTTCTTTGTTTATAGTTGATCGTCTTTGAAATACGTGTCGATCACATGAAAATCATTGACTTTTGTTGTGTTGTTGAATCTGTAATGTTACGCGGTTTCTCCTTAGAGGGCATGTGTATTTACGAAACAATTTCTTTGTTTATGCTAAATTATTTTAAAGGATTAAAGTACATATGAATGGTGTTCATTTGGCCGTTACATTATGAATGTTCTATAACCTTATTGTTCACACAAACAAAGAAATGAATAATGTTCTTCTTCTTCTCGTATTAGAGAAATTTCATATGTCTATAGAAAATTGAGGAAGAAAAATTCCTGTAGAATTATAGAAAATAAGTCAAGAAAAAAGATCTTCCTCGACCTCCAATGTGACATTAAATTTCATATGATGAGAGTTTTTTTCCCTCATAAGAAGAGAAATTGTATCTCATTAGAAGCGTAGGAAATACTGGAAACGTATCGACCATCATATCGTCTTTTTTTTCGAAACTAATCGTTTTTTTTTCTTCTGGTTATTTCTATTTTCTTTTCTCTCTTTTTCTCTGAGTAATTCAAATAAATGCAAAAAAAATTTGACTCCTTAATAAAATTGACTGTTTCTTTTTCCCAACGTTTTCTTAATGGGAAAGTTTGAACTCGAAAAAATCACTTACATGTGTAATAAGCTGATTTTCTGATAAAATTTTAGAAAACACTAAGCTGAACACGATAAATAAAGATTGGGTAAGCTTTGGCGTAGATCAATTCCCTAAGGTAGGATTTGTGCTCAACATGACATCGTGGCGGTGGTTGAATGCGAGCGTAGTCTATACAGTAACTTGAGCTCATCACTCTTCCTCAACTCAGCGCTGTTTATCTTACTCAGATACCTCTGGTACCAACCATATTGTCAAACACCGGATGGATGGCGGGCATGGTAGGCTTGGGGGCGGCCGCAAACTGAGTCGGGCTTGCGTTCCACACCGTGGTACCTCCGTCACTGTGCTCCAAGTTCCGTGAATATCACTCGGCATTTTTCGCTGCTGTATATAACACAAAATTATCTGATAAATTTGTTAAATTGATTAGTTGAGGAACTATTGAGGTTGAATCAAAACATTAGTGAATTTCTTTTCGATAATCGATTGAGAACAACTGCTTGTTCTTCTTCATTTTTTTTTCTGGATAACAACGGGCGTTCGAGAAGCATCTAAAGAGTAGCATTTCGTCTGTAACTCTTTTTTTAGAAATACATTTACAGCTTGAAACGAAAAGCTTAAATGAATACCTCATAGAAGGTATAAGCATTAATGACTCAGTCGTTTAGCATTCCTCGTCGCTATTTTTACAAGTTCATCTGACTTTGGAAAATGATTGAATGCATATTTCAACTTTACAATGCTATACGGTAACCAATAGTTGCAAAGTTGTTGTACTCTTCCAAAATTAAATGAAATAACCTAAGTGATATTATGCTAAAAAAATGAGAGGATCACTAAATTGAGTGATGATCAAGAGCCTCACTTCCAATATTTGTTGTTAAATGTTCAACCTCACCAAATTAACTGCACCTCACTGTTCTCAGTAGAGAAAAAAATTGCTATATATATTACTAATTAATGTACTAATGTACTGTAGTTATGTACTGCTTTAAACTTTATTCAGTTTTTAAATGCTTGAATGATGAAGTCACAAAAATGAATGGTCTACACTTGTCTTTTCTCCACATCGAGGTATGTCGGAACGCATAAATGAGGTCCGTTTGTTGTAAATATATGACATCTAAGCTGACAGATATTATTATTATCTAAACGATTGATAATTTTTACACATTTTAAATATATATATGTATATGTATTTATAAAGAAAACGTTATAAAGGTTGTTGACCGATTGAAATGATAGTTGATATGAGAATTTCGTGTCACACCAACAGCCAGATACTGTCGCAATACATCAATCGTCGTCATCAATCATAACCAACCATACCCGTCGTAATTCGTGTGCATATATGATTGAAATTCACGTGAATATCACACACTCGATTGTAATGCATCAGAACGTTTTCTATCATTTCTTGTTTTTTTTTTCATAGTTCAAATTAAGCGTATTCAATTATCAATTTATCATATATGTTAAAGAATGCCGTTTCTTAGTGAATTTTTCACGTTCTACTCACGAGATGACGACGACGACGACGACGACGACGAAGAAGAAGAAGAAGAAGAAAGAAAAACTCAACATCGAACAAGATAGAAAGAAAGAGGAATCACGCTCGTATCTTCTTAATGTTAAGACATCGTAAAGTCGTTGTCGTCTATATGCGAGTAACATTGACTACTATCGTTTTATGTTTTCCTGCGTCGTCGTCGTCGTTGTATTGCCCTTCCCACAATCGGGTATATAGTCCCTCCCATGTTATGAGAACGCATGTACCGCAATGACCGCATACCAGGTGCATAGTGGTGACGATAATGAGATGATATTCTCTCATACAAGCGTCATCATAACGTCGTCGACGTTGTTTAGATAGCAAGCATCCAGCATTTTGATGACGATATTCTCATACTTCTCATTCATTATTCATTATCCGAATCAATAGAAATGCTTCTAAGTCGTTATTTTTAGAGTTTATTGTACCTCTTTCATGTACCTCAACGTGTAAACGATTATGAACATTATCTTTTCGTAACGCTTTACAAAAGCCATAGAGCCAATATACGTTATCCTTCTCACTTAGTTATGTTGAGTATTATTCACTGTTAGAGGTATATCGATAATTATTAGTAACTCAGCTATTTTAACTGTCGCTATTATCATTCGTTACGTTATCGTCACGTCGTTCAATAGACAGTTTGTTAGAGACCTGATTATCTTGTTATCAATGGCTTAACGAAATTAAGCCTTCCTCTTGCAGCAATGATAACAATCCACCGAATCCTTTTCAAATTATCGTAATGTAAAAATTTTTCATCCATGAACTGAATGACGTTGTTGGAACATCTGCTGTATTAAGAAAAAAACTTGCCTATAGAAGACGTCACACTTGAATATACCACGATATCGATTTTTCCAGATGTCATATCCAGAAATATCACGATATGAGGTTTCTGAGCATTGTACACCTGACGATGCATGGATAATCGTACGTAACGATGTTATCGATGTCACTAACTTCCTTGTTGAACATCCAGGAGGAGTGGAAATTATGCTAGAATATGTAAGCTATTAAACCAATAGTGATAATAATACCATAAAATAACTTCAGTCACTTAACTTTTCATGCGGAATAGAGGGAAGGGTACGGTAGAAGAACAATTATGTCAGTAAGAAAAGAATACGGTAAAAAGATTCACCGTTCGGATTTGAATACTACAGTAAGAAAGTCTGTACAATTTTATAATTGGACACAAATCAATGCCAATGAAAAAAACGATTTTTTCTTGAAAGCCATAAACTGCTTTCCTCTATTTTGATTTCTATAAAATTTTTCTCACTATCAACCATGAAAGGTTATAAGATATGATAATGATATGCTACGTTTTTGAGTTAACCACATCACAAAACTCCGAGACTCAGGAAAGAGTCAAACCCAGTATCTGTATGAGGATTGTTAACGATTTATAGAACTGAACAATATTTAATCTTCTACTTAATTATAGCTACTGCTATGTATTTTTCCAGTGTGTATTGTCGTTATAAGCTGTAGCATTTGAATATTCAAATGAGCTTTTTCGTTCAATTCTATCGTCATAGTTTTCGTATATTTCAGGCTGGATGCGATGCAACTGATGCTTTTGAAAGCGTTGGACATTCAATGAATGCACGTTTACTTGCGGAAAAATTTAAAGTTGGCACATTGCCAAAACATGAAATCACTGAAACAACTCAGTGCATATCAGAAGCCAAAGTTAGCTTATAGAGTTTTTTTTCCTATGAATATGATATCGATTAGTTCTAAATCTGTATAGATATGATAGATCATGGTAGTAATAAAAATCATAAAAAGTGAATCGATCATCAGAAATTGATCTTCTTATCATTTTATTTTTATCAATAAATTCTGAACGATTGATAAAAACAAACAGATCTCTGTTTGAAAGAAAACAAACAAACAAAGATTCAAAAATTGCCTATGTTGTGATGATTTTCACTTGATCGATAATCGATTTGATTTTCAGAAGCATTTGTGTCCAGTACATGCTACTACTTAACCTCCTCATGATATTATGAACCTCGAAATATCGACACTGGTCATTTTCCCTCTTCATTTTTGAGCTCTAGTCATTTTTTTCTGTTCTATATATATATATATATATGTGTGTTATACGGTAATTTGTATGTTGTTTGTTTCACAAATTACTCTTTCATTCAAAATGATTTCATAATGAGTGCCTTACTAATTCAAGCTGGTATTTTTGATTTTCATTAAACAGAATAAAGATTTGTTTTAATTAATGAGCTTAATACGCAATGACGTCCTTCTGTCAATCAATAAATCAATGAAATAGAATAGTAGGATATACAGGACACATCTAGCATAGCTATCATTTGACTCAGTACGCTAAAAAATTCTATATCTCACCCCCTCACTATAAAGTCGACCTCATTGCTCCATCCGATCAATGGAGATACATATAGCTCCTTCAAAAATGATGGACTTGAATTTTATTCAAGATAATGTTTCTGGCTAAAGCAAGAAATTCTTAGGTTTTGAAAGTCGTCAAATTTTGTCTCGGTTCGCTATCGCTCTCAGACCTACTAAGCTCGTCATCCTTCTGAGGTCGATCATTTAATATTACAAGAATTTGGTAAGATAAGAACGGCACTTATTTGATACAGAATGCCCTCCTCAAGTCATTTCCTATAAAGCAGAATCGCATTCAATGACCTCAGTGATAACACTTCGAAAATGAGTGCGTCATGTATCCCACAGGGAATGATCAAAGCCAACAGTTATGAGTTCGATAACTAACTTACAAGATGCTTTAATTGAAATCAAGTTTTTCAATTCTTTATTTTCTGATAGATTAGAATGGTTAATCATTTGATCTACTCTTTATACCTCATATTGATTTCTGGAGAGAAAAAACTGTTTTTTTTTCAAAATTGTATTTTGAAAAAGCATATACAAGGACAAATATATAGGTTGAAAATTGAGTTGTCTGCTATTGTAACATACTATTAGGAAATCAATAATGATCAATATAATTAATAATTGAATATTTTTACAGTATGCTAATTATCTTTGCATGTTCTCACGATAATTAAAAGAATAATTCTCAATAAAATAAAGAAACAAATATCACATTATAATCGTATTACGGTACATTCATTACTTACTGTAGATCAAAACTATAACATTTAAATAAACGATGTCTTTACTATTGAAAAAATGTGAACGCGAATCTAAAATAAGCATATTTTATAACAGTTTCAGAGCATTATCTACCTCGTCGAACAAAATTTACCTCACAAGCATTTACCTCAGCAGCACAAGCATTCAACCGTATGACGTCTCAGCTACCGTGAAAGATGAGCACAGAGATCAAAATCCAGTTACCAGATTTTTTTGGCTTTTTTTTCCAACTACCGTATTCGTTCAGTACGATGGAACGTTTTTATTATTCGACCAATACACAAATACATAAGTGCATTTTGTAAACTGTAAACACGTAAACAATGGTTTGTTTACGGTCGATAATCAACGTGGAACATTACCACGATAGGAAAAACGCATAAAGAAACGTGTAGCACATCGGAGATGGTATTCTAGGGTATTTAATTATTGTAATTTTTTTATTCTGAGTCAAGTAAATAAACGTGGAATGATTTTGTGCTCGGAATTTTGTCGTTGTTCGAAGAAAATTTGTGCAAAATTTTTCAACGGTTCCACTTTTTCACTAACATCGTTCACCGTCAAACGAATGTTATCATATGACATTCAAAAATCTTACAAATAAAATTTCCTCACCGACCAAAAGCTTAACGAGTACATTCTAAAAGCTGCTGTCCGATGTTATTTAATAGTAAGTTTTTTTTTTGTCGATATCATTTGTACCTCAAAAGCATGACCTTTGTTTATCCTCATAACACCGGTACCTTTCTTTCCTTTTTTTGTTTCACGATGTCAATGAGGAATAAAGATTCAAACTACGTCGTTTTGAACTGCACACACATGAAAAATCCTAATTGAATACATGAAATTGAATATTGAAACCCTCAAAATCTAAATGATTTGGTACCTCAGTGAGTTCGCAGGCTTGACGGATGAACGCTATGAAATAAGCACTATATTTATAAATTATAAATAGCGCATTGTTCTACAGCATATATAAATTATTTTTCATATCAGAGTCTCCTAATTAGCGCTGCAGAAAATTTTCTCCGTTTTTTAGGTGTACATGGTTCAACTGGAAAGTACGAAAAAGAAATTTAGTACTTTTTCCTAACTCATTACAACTGATTAACAAATAGTGGACTCCGCAAGAAGAAAAGAATGAGGCCTTGAGGTTTTTTAATCTCTGTTGAGCTTACCACGTATTCAACATTATAGTGAAATCATACAGGATGGGTCTAGAGGCAACAGTTTCTGTTAAGTCTGTGCTGTTAATCCTTCCAGAATTATCGTTCTTTTGCCAAATCATCGTTAGAAGCTCTAAGAGATGACCTCATTCCTTTTGCATATCACTCAGGCGTCCCCCACAATGATCCTTGAAATTACACTAAAATTATATAGCACTTGAAGGAACGAAGGTCGTAACTACAAGTAACTCATAAGGCGATATCTGCCTTCAGTCCTGATAACAGTCGGAACGTTTGCTGCGAGAAATCAGGATTCACCGATCGATATGCCCTCGCGAATATCTCTTTTTAGATAAAATTTAATTTCAAATTAAGTAGTACACTTCAAAGCGGTAACAAATGAAAATATTAAGACGACCATTGTATCAGATCTGATCCCAACCACTTAGAGTTCCTAAAAATATGTTAAATAAATTCTGATGCAGAATATGAATTAGCCTCGGCGTCATCCTTCTACTTGTGGAGATGCACCACACATTTGTTTTCACGGTGTTATCGTGGAGGTGCATTTGAGTTCAATGATTATTAAGTACCTGCGATTAAGAATCCTGCGCAACTTACCCTTCCAGGTTGTAGTACTAATCTACCGATTCTCGAAGGTCAGAAAGTTTCGTTAGTCTAGTTCAGGACTCAATTTCGGATATGGGGTGTTGAACCTCACATATAACTCTGGGCCCCTTAAACCACCGCGCCACATAGCCTAAATTTGCTTTGAAAACGAAAAAAAAAGATATCGTTCAGCCTATGAAGGCTAATATAAGGGTTTTTAAAATCAATAAGAAGCAGGAAACCTGTTTTGAGTCTTTGCTATAAAGGTTTTTCGAAGAAAAAAACTGATACAATGGACGAACAGGAAAAAAATTGTCTAGAAAATTTTGGATGTTCTTTGTTTTTTTTTTCAATCACGAACATTCAGAAACTAATTATCTTTGAACCGGTGAGTGCTGAAACCGTTTAATATCGTTGAACTCATTCTATGAGTTTTTTATGAACGTACCTTATTTCTTACATAGCACATTAATTAGTTGTTTGGGACGTAATTGCAGAACTTGTTCGCTATGCACTTACACCGTAACCGTTCTGCAAACTAAAACCATTAATTACCTTCGTTTAGTAATTACTTTAAATCATGCAATGTACGAGGTATGCTTTTCAATACAGTTACGCTCCATATAAAATAAGCTTTAAAAGTACTCGAACATTTACATACACCAAGTTTTTGAGTTAGCCTTTAAACTAGCGCGTCCTCAAATGAGCTACATAACGGTGTTTTGCAGATCTATCGTCTAGCCTGCTGACAGTACCGAAGTCCTTATTATGCTTTGCCTTTATTATCTGCAAGATTCAGGTTTAAGTCACGTCTGAAGCTTTAGGATTTGTGGCTAAATGAAGAACGTGGGATCTCAATACTATGTTAATGTAACCTATTACAGCTGATATTTGATAAATAATATAGAATACAAATACAATTATCGATTGTATATATAGGTAGCAATGTGGTAGGTAATCTTAGTATTTGCTATCTTCCTGCTTGTAGACGGTCGATTAACGTCTTTTCAACTCGTTCTTTCTACAATCTTATCATGTGTATACCTAAGAGGTACGTTTTCCTCATTGTATAGCATTTCTTTGAACGAATAACTCAATTTCATTTCAAAGGAGTTCATATTCTTATGAGGTGAAAGCTACAAAAACCGATATACGCTAGACATCTAATCTAATGATGAATAATCATTCAGTTGAAATCATATTCAGTATAACGTCAAGGACTACGAGCATAGGTAATTCAATCCCATGTACTTATACGATAGGTAATCTAATAGAGTAGAAGACTTTGAAATATATAAAAATTTCCGCAACACAACTCGTCTTCTTCAGGCGGTTCTTCAATGTTTGAACACCATTTCTTTTTCTTCATTTGAGTTCAATATGGATATTAAATATTCACTAGAATAGAAAAATTGATGAAAAGTAAAAGTTTACGGTAGAAATCAATGAATAATAAGTAAACATATATATTAAGTTAAAATGATCTATGGTTTTCAAATACTCAGGCGTATTAAAATATTAAGCAATCTGATTCCTATTATGAAGTTTCAGTTATAGTTTGATAATAACTGAACTTCGAACTCATCTGGTAAGATCGGGTTCTTATGAAGGAAACCAACTAGGAAGGAAATCGTTCACAAATTGGTAAACAATTACAATGGTAATTTGTTGACAGATTGTCAACAACAGGCTAGAGATATTCAACGAATAGATTACTTTTGAGTAGTTCCTGCATCATTTTTGTGATCTTCCTCTCAGTGTGTGAGTTAAGCTTCGTTCGCAGTCCGCAACTTACATTTAGTATTGCAAAAAAGGTCTCCATATGTACAAATATGAATTAAAGTTGTATTTTAAGCTGATAATAAACAGAGTCACGAGAATAATTACCTCAAATCTACCTCAAATAAGAGCGCGCTCACAAGGTGTGTTTGTTTACGAAAGCAAAGAGTATGGAAACAAATTAAAACAATTAAAGTTTTATATTGTGTCTATTGGAAGCGATCACAAACCAGCCTCCCATTATAAAATTAGTTATTACTTTTCAGCAAAATATTTAAGATTACTCGTACATTTTGAGTGATGAGGAGGTTAATCAAGCTATTGGTGAGAGTGTATAGTGAGGTTCTCTACGAATGTGATATGAGATCAAAATTCTCTTACAGATCAAAATATTTGTAAGCATCCTTCAATCACAGCTAGGTTAAATAACCAAACGTTATAAATTAAAATACAGAATACCTAATATTAGAATAAAGCTTGCAACAAGAAGCTGCAACGAGGAAACGCTTCGATTTTGTTTCAAATCGTTTTTAGGAGTAACAGAAGTGATGCGGACTATAAACAACGGCAAAAATCTAAATCAGGTAGCAATGGATCACATTCCGATTCAGATTCAGATTCAGATCTTTTGAAAGGTGAAAACTGTCACAGAGAAAATGAATAATTCAGTAAGACAAGAACTGTGTGCTTAAGTATTCGACCTTTGATTTCTTGTCGTGACGTGATTTTATCAAAGACGATTGACGTAGAATGTCCGATTATGCGATACAAGAAGTACCGTGCTGTTCTCTAAAATGCGTCTGATGAGCAGAGATTTCATTCATCGTTGGATTTTCACCTACACATGTGATTCATCTTCAATCGAATAGGCTATTTTATTTCATTTAAAATAAAATTGCTTCAACCTTATTACCTCAATAGAGAACAATCATTCCTCACATATTTGAATGTTGAATTGAAATGCTTCAATTGATTTTTGTTATCGTCAGTGATGATGTTCTTTTTGTATATGGCGATATTTAAAATACTTAAGTTTAAAATACTTAATACGCTTAAGCAGCAGGTAGAGCTACTTCTGGAGAAAATTCGTTCATCTACTTCACATAATATACATGTGAACGCTTACGTTCTCTTTCGGCTGATTCTTCTCTTCCGAATATCTGTCGTCGATCTCATAACATCGATAGCCCACTCCTGCTTTTCGATAGGATTTGTTCTTGTTCATGAAGGAGTACTATGAACTCAAAAGCAGTTAATAACGTTTTTGGATGCATTGCACCTCTTTTCCTCAAAAAATGGTTGTGTGCGGAATAAAAAGTCGAGTGATTGCTAAGCTTTTCCGATACTATTCCCCTGGTATATCTTTACTGTACTGTTACACACATTGATCGTCGAATGCCGACAGTGCTGAATTTGCTTCAATGTTGTTTTTTCATAACCATTTGGTAAAGTTTTTCATGTAAGGCTTTGAGGTGATATTTGTTCATGACGTGTTCTAGAGTGCAACAGCAAAGTCAGAAACAAATGAGATTGAAGCCTAGCTTTTTCTGTTGGCATGTCAATGTGAGTACTGAAGAATAATGAGTACCTCGTCCTCATTCACTTTCTAACATTAGGCTATCCAAGATGAAGTCCAGAATCAAAAATGAAGTTGTTCCAGTGATTGTGTCATATTCACAAGTGTTCTTTATTGATTACGTTTTTCATTTTGAAGAAGTACTTTTGGTTTTTGCCCTATTCACAACATTGCTGATGATTTTCATAAGTACAATGGTCAATTTCTTCTTCTCCTCAATAGTTGAGAGCTCGATAGCAATGAGGGGACTTCTGTATGATTGAATAGGAGCGGATCTATAACACCGTTGAAAAAAATGGGATCAAAAAACTGATATCATATCTGTAAATGATCTGTTTAACATTCATTGTGCTATTATTCACTAATTACCACATACTAAAAAATAAAGTGCTAACAATGATTTGAGGAAAGTTACGTTATCTTTTATTAAAGTAAATGAGGTTATAAACAACTGAGGTTTAGCTATAAACTAATCAATTTGAGATTTGATATTAATGAATAAGTATAAACGAAGTGAATCTGAATAAGCACTATAAGTAGAATATTAGATACTGCTGAAGCGGAACAAAAACGTAACGACGGGACTACGAACAAATCTACAGATAATGAAGAAGCAGAAAACGGAAACGGTGATACCGATTTAAAACAAGAAAAAAAATTTGTTGATCAAAGTTTCAAAGTGGCAAAAACATCAAAACACGCTGGTGAAATGGTGAGTGAGTCAAAAACAATCGAAACTCACAAACAAAATGAAAATAAATAACCGAGCAAGTTGACTGTAGAAGTCAAAGATAGGTATTAACATATTGAATGTTGTTGTTTACATGATTATATCATTAACATGAGGAAAAATATAAGGATAAAAATAGCACGTCCGATTTTAATGAGTAAAAATTGAACTATACCAAAAGCGGTTACTTTGAATGTCATTTTTGTCTATATAATAGAAGAGAGGTACATATGAGGTGATAAGGGTTTTATGGATTTTGCTTTCGATGAATGCTTTTTAGGTAAGCCATTGGGTCAATCGAGCACTCGATATGGGTGTACCGAAGTTGATTGAAGAATTTCGAATGAATCTATCGAAATGGCAACCAGAAGGAATGACCACGAATGCTTTTCTAGCAAATCGCGATAAAAATCGGTATGTCAATATAAGTATTTAGCGGTTATCACTACTATGGGAATGTAGGTACGGTATTCGAGCCACCTTTACCATCCCTGAGGGAGTGGTGAGGTAGTTCAATAATGAAGGCTCACAGGGCATGTTAATGCCCATCTCTATCGCATTCAAACTAGGAGGAAAAGGAGGGAGGCAGCGGAGGCAAATACGTGTCGTATATGCGACTGATCCTCCTCATATAGCTTTTCATTCAAACTTTTACGCTTTTGTAGATATCTTGACGTACCGTGTCAAGATCAACGTCGTGTTATACTGAATTGGCCTGGCTTACCAAACGACTACATTCATGCAAATTATGTGGCAAATCCAGCGAGAGATCATCGTTTTATATGTGCTCAGGTAGATCAAATTTCATTGACAAAAGTTCTCTTTAAGTGTTTTTTTTTCCAAGTTTTGTACTGTAATATCGATGGTACTGCAGTAACATCTATTGAAGGGACCATTGGACAATACTCAATTGGCGTTTTGGGCGATGGTTATACAAGAAAAAGTAGAATGTATCATTATGCTCTGCAACATCATCGAATGTGTTAGTAATCAATTAATCAATAACTGACTGAATTCTTTGTAAGCAAATTTTATAAATGAATGATGCATCACAGTATGATTCAGTTCGACTTCACAGAGGTGATCCCTTTTTGATATTGTGGCATATGAATGAACTTAGGATTAGATAAGATCAGCCTTGGTGTTGATCAATCCCTTGTGGCTGCATGTGGCCACGCTTTCGTTTTCAAGGTGATATCGTGGAGGAGGTTGAATGGGAGCCTGGTCTATACAGTAACTTGAATTGTCAACTCTTCACCAGCTCAGGGCTAGTTATCTTACCCAGATTTCTCTGGTACCAATTCACCGGCCACTGAGGGAAGGTGGACTTGGTAGGCATGGGAAGTGGCCGTGAGCTAGGTTCGGGTCTTTGTAACACCGTGACATCTCCACCATTGCGTCACTGCGCCCCCTTCTTATCTCTTACAAGCTTGAAACTCAGCTTACACTAGGCTAATAGCTTATTGTACTTCACAATTGATTACCTCTTGTGGTGGGGAGCGATCGCTTGCAGAATCAACATTAATATGATAATATGACAACAATAAATATGAAGCGGATTAGAATTTTGCATTTTCTGATCTACGAACGATTTCCATTCAAATGTGCTTCTTTTTTTAATTTCAGGGAAAATTCAAATGTTCTCAGTATTGGCCTCGTGAAAAAGGTGAATCGATGAGTGTTGGAGAAGGTGAAGGAAAAATAACAATAACAAATCTTGACGTATGTAGTACCTCATTCAGCTTTTTCTATCATTTGATTTGAACTCAATTTCTTTAATTTGAATGAATCATCTAATCTACTTTCCATAAGGTTAGTTACCTTATTGATTACAAGATTTAACATTACACTTGAGCTTTAATGTATTTCCCTAAGATCTTAACAGATGAAATTTTTATTACCACTTAATTACCAATATTTTTTTATTCCATTTTTATTAATTTTTATTTGTTTTAATAAATTAAAAAAAGAACTAATATTTTTTCTCATAAGGACAAAAAACGCTAAGAACGACGATGGTTTAAAACCAGCCAAGACTTATCATATCTTATATATTTTGTTCTTTGACCACGGGTTTTTAGTCCGATTACGATGGAGGTCTGAAATTCCGTAGATCAGTAATAATGAGTGTACTCACGACTTAGACCTCCTCTACACAAATCGATATTAAATTCCTAGAGGCTATATGATCGAAACCTCTTATGACAATTTATAAGCGTTTATTAAAGGTTCGACCATTGTCAGAAGCTGATAGTTTTGTTCGTGTATGTCGTTTAAAATTACAATACTCGATAAAAGGTAAACCAATCACCTCAACCGTAACACACTATCAGTGGGAAAATTGGCCAGATCGAGGAGTGCCATCGACGAATTTGACAGCTACGGTACTGCTATGAATTTAAGAGCTTTAAGACTTTTTGTGTACGACCATTGACTCTCCCTCTTCTATCCTCTTCTTATAGGAGTTTAAATTATTTTCATTTTCAAGAAACTTCTGTCTGCTGTACGTGGTACGACTAAACCCATTATAATTCATTGCTCAGCCGGAATCGGACGAACCGGTACGATAGCCGCCATCGCGTACGTGCAAGAAAAAATGCAACATGGAGTCAGTCACTTGTAAAAAAAAGCTTATATTTGTTATTTTAAAATAATAAGTGGATAGTAAACAACTATTTTTCATTCAAATCTGATCACTAATCAATAAAATTGTCAAAGTATTACTTTAGCAAAATTGCATGGATATGGATGCTTTGACGAAAGAACTCAGAACGCAAAGGCCTTTCTCAATTCAGAATGAATTTGTTAGTCATTTTATTCTTGAACAGTTATTTTAATAAATATGCTTAATGAATATGAGGGCAAAGTACCGTCAACTCGCATACGAAGAGGTGACATTGTGAAATCCACTCAACAGGAACGAATAGTTGGAGAGCATTAGTGGGAGGTGAAATCTTTCCCAATAAAGAAATAGCGAAATCGTAGTCGAGTGAAAGTGCAATCGATTAACACAACAGACTGGTCATCTATGAACTCGAGTTCGAGTCCCGTCTGAGGTTTCAAGACGCGATGGACTCAACATTATTAGGAACTAGAATATATTGATTGAGAGTGTTCAGAACATTTATTGTAATTGCAAGACAAGCATGCAGGACTATTTGTTCAAGGACTATAATGTTAACTATGTAGTACAGTACTGTAAAGTTTATCATTTCAGCAATATATTTATGTGCATCGAGTACTGTTGGCATACTTCCTTGAAAAATATCGTGATCGTTTTTCTCAAATTCTCGAAGGTGAAGGTGAAGCAAAATATGCAAAATGGCTTGAAGACTATAAAATTGCAACTGGTTGCGATTAAGATCTCGTTTTTGGAATAAATAAAAAGTTTTATTAATTTTGTCTTGATTCTCTTATAAATCAATAAAATAATCACTATGATCAACTTTTTAATAATGCATCGAGTGATGTATTGAGGAGGGTTATCAGGCCATACCGGTTGGCAGTATAAACTAGAAGTCAGTTTGATCTTTGATCAGCCCTCGTCGGATGTATCACTCAGTCTTCATCTTGACTTCATTGAAAAGATCGGATAGGAGTTTTGTATACACGATGAGGACTTTAAGCAACCGATATCACTCAACGAATACGTAACTTTCAAACTCGAAGACGACTCGAAATTCGCATGTGAATAAGAAAAAATATCAGAAAGATAACGAGTGATAAGATAAAACGATATGCATAAAATAAGAACAATGAGAATATAATAAGACTAATTAGGACAAATATTATTTTGTAAAGAACGGAATAATATTTTAATAAGGACAAGAGAATGTAGAGGTTTATGTTTAGTTTTTTGACTCATTCATTGGAACTTTTCAAACATTCAAACAGAAAAACATAGTTCTTTTCTTGGAAAATTTTATAAACCAATGCTATTTCGCTCTCTATAGAAAAATCGTTGCTTTTTTGGTGGTAGATGATTTTCTAAATTCGTTCCTTTAGTTTCTGGTAGAAGGCATTGAAAACAAATACAGTCAACTATTGAAAGTAACGTCAGCACGAGATACGGTAGCACCGGTAATGTGTCAGCCTGGAATACGGTATGTTACAATGATGCTTTATTTGAAAGATGTTGTCATATTTATGCTATAAGAAATGAATAGCAACGTAATGTGTGTGTCCTTCTTTTCAAATTATCTATGAATTATTCTGGTCCTCAGATTTATATTGAGTGATGAGTGAATAGCGAAAGAAAACAAATAAAAAACAAAATTGAGAAGGTAGGAACGTGAGGTTGAAAGCTGAAAGCTGGAAATGTAATGGTATTTATGTCTTCGTTATCGTCAACAATGATTACGTGAAGCTGTTAAGCTTTTCAAATTCTATGCTTAGGTATTTTATTGTCAGATATAGCTGTTAGTATGCTTATGATTACGGTAATTTGAGTGCATTTGGTAGTGTAAAACCGCAATAACTTCTTGAGCAACGCATGTTTTTCAGGT
>KN716150.1:2148267-2171949 GCA_000816705.1 Dictyocaulus viviparus | reverse complement strand
TATCGGCAATTATGCTGGGAGGCCACCAAACTTGGAGCCTTAGACGGTACTCAGATCGGCATCTGGAGATATCCGGTTTACCGTGCTAATCCATTACACTAACAAAGCCGTTGCTCTACAAAATTGAGTAAAATTAAGAATATGTCTAAAAATTCGGGTTATCCTCAGTTATCAGCTTAACAGAATGCGATGCCGATATCGGCTCACCAGATCGTACTCGTTAGCGGGTGAGTGCTGATAATGGTACACACTTACTATAAGTGAAGCACTGAGTGGTTGCAGAGCAAGGACCTCGGTAGTGTAACGGATCAGCACGGTAGAACGGATATATATAAGTGCCGGTTCGAGCCCCGCCTGAGGTTCCCAGTTTTGCGGCCATCTCAGCACAACTAAGTTATTTTCATATGTATCCTCTCATAATTTCCTAATAATCCATTTGAGTATTGTATCATAAAAAGAGGAACTCCTCTAGAGGATATTCTTATATCCCTCATAGACTAGTAATTGATAAATAAAGAAAACTTTCAAGGAAATCTTTGTGATTTCGGTGCATTTCTGATCAATACGATCTAATCGATAGGTATTTGCTTAGGACTTTACTCAGTGAGTACATTTCTGTACTTGTTTAGATTACCTGTTTTTCGTCTTGTACTTCATCAACTAATTCTTGTTGTTCAGAATCATCAGCGAATGGTATCATTGAAGCCATTCTTAAAATAGTACATTGAAGAATTATTGATCAGTTTACAAAAATACGATGCTAGAAATGAGAAAAGTAAGTGGCAAAAAGAATTAATAGTAGGATCGATACTTCATGCTCAAGAAATGAGGCAAAAATCATTTCACTGAGAGATTTGAGGAAAAAACATCACACGATTCCTCTTACCGATCCGGACTCATACAGTCACCATACTAGGAGCCTATTATGGTAATTTTGTGGCTCTGATGAGAAAAATTTCTTCCCACGTAGCGAAACGACACTTAGATGAAATTATGACAGCTGACGTAAGAGCTTAGCTGTTTTTCTTTGTTATAAAACCGTTATCTATAAAATAATTTTAACTATTTATTAATGGAATGATCATAAAATATTATGAAATAGTGAAGGAGGTGCCACAGTAACACGCCTGCCCGACTCAGTTCACGGCCATCCAACAGGCTTATGAAGCCCGCCATCCCTCTAGAGTCGGTAAATTAGTTCCAAAGAAGTCTGGATAAGTAACTAGGTGTGACTTGTTGAAGAGTGATTAACAGAAGTCACTGTACATCAACAGCATCTGACCCTCACGATAACACCTTGAACACGAGTGCGTAGGAGTATCCCAACATAAGAAATTGGTCAGCACCATAGTTTATCTTATCATATCTCGCTGATTCTTATACTACTGAGGGAAAAATATGAATTTCCCTCATTTAAATGAAAATCACATGAATAAATGTAAGGATGAGAACCTCAAAATCTACAGAAAGATTGAGATTCATTGTAGACCAACAGAAAAGAATTTGTAAACAAAAAAGAATCTATTGTTTCTTTTGGAGCAGCGGATCGAAACCTTTTGAAGTTCTTTTTTTTGCTTCATGATGGCTACTTAGGAATAAAAAGATGATTTATATTTTTGTAAAAGAAAACTGATGATGTTAAATGAGTTAAGTTTGACTCTTTTAATTTTTTGAAGCTCAAAAAGCACCTGGACACAAAATATATCAGCTAGTTTAATAGAGCACCTAATAAAAATAATGTGATGAAGGAAAATAACAATTTCTCATGAGGTAGAATGTTATGCACTGTGCAAGTGAACTCAATTCTAGTATTGTTAAGGGTATTTGAGGAAAAAACACTGATTTCCTCATCTATTGATAAGATTCTTCTGAGGTTTTTCCATTGGACAGAAGAAAAATCATAAATGTATAGGTTCTGGACACTTGTGATGGTAATCCAGGAGGGAAAAAAAGCCTAAAAAGAGGACGAACCGATACGATCGGAGAGTAACTATACTGATAACACGTCGAAAATTGTTTACAACGATTCAGGTTTTTCTTTTGAAATTCATTCAACCTATGTGATAAGAAAACTCGAGTTCTAAATTTCGTTAGCTTTCCTCATATGAGGCAAAAATAACTTAACGAATGAGGTTTTGATATGAATGCTGATTGTTGAAAGAGGATTTTGGTAGCTAATAGAATTTTTTCACTAGAAACAACAAAATGTGAGGGAGGAATTGATGAAGAAAACTAGATAAGGAGCAAGTCAACCTTGAGCGGTGTAACAGAAAAAAGTACATTCAATTTTGAAAAAATACAAGCTTTTTTTTCAAGGAAATGACTATTTCATTTGTTTATAAAATGTGTACTCCTCTTCGGCATTATTTACTATTTACAAACAACATCATTGTTCAATTGTAATGGATTCTCTGTTATAATTAGACGATTTTCTATTTATAATGATCACTTTCCCTTCTTATTGATCTATATGAGGTCATTAATGTCTGTACTCATTCCTATTAGGTTCAATTACTCAACAAATTAAGTTCATCAAAAGAAAATCAGCTTCTTACCTCCTAGCTTAAACTGCAACAATAACACTATATCCCTCTGAGGTTCTTGTAGAATTTAACTCACTACAGTATTCATATTGATGCATTGAGCAAACTTATTATGTTTTTTGCGATGTCGTAACCTTAACATGGTCATGTCCTTAATTTTTTTTAAATTTATCACAAAATACAAAAACACACTTAGTCTTGTCAGATTTATTTGTCATAAAACAGCTAAAACCGGTATTTTAGCAGAGTTGAACTCAAAATTGCACCTTAGTGAGTCGAAAAAAAAGTAAATTGAGTCAAACTACCTCTGATCGAATCATATACATTTCTGTCATTTGCTGCAGAACAATTTTTTATGTAACAATCAGCATCAGATCATTGTATTTGATTTAGCGAGATTTTTTGGATTTCATCTATAGAGAGATTTTTACTTTTACTGTTTGGAAGAATTTTTCTAAGGGTGTCAAGTGGTGGAGGTGACAACAGTGCTACGCAAGCCCGATTGAGTTCTCGTTTGCTCTTTTAGCCTACAAAGCTCGCCATCCTTCTGAGGTTGGTAAATTGATAGCAGAGAAATTTGGATAAGATCATTAGCACTGATCTAGTGAAGAGCGATCAACTCAAGTTACTGTATAGACGAGGATCGCATTCACCCACCTCCAGGATATCACCTCGAACACGAATACGTAGGCGTATCCCGTCACAAAGGATTAATCTACGCCAAAGGTTATCTTATATGATCTAAAGTTTTTTTAAAGCCTTTTAAACTATTAATACGATAAAATCTCACATAGGAGAGTGATATGAAAAGGAATCAGAGTCAAATCGATCAATTTTTTCCTCAAAGAAAAATAAACATTACATCAGAAATGAGGGAAGGGCCACGAGGAGCTGTAAATATATGCAAAATATATTGCTCTTCTTAGCTGACATCTGAACTTAAGTTTTATTTACCAGTTCATTTTTCTTCAAGAAATTATGTTCTTACGATAGTATTAGGAATTCGAAACGTCATGGTGCTTAATTTTGAAAAATTATCCTTCATCACTCACACATCAACCTCAACCTTAAGACTCACAATTAAAAATTTTTATCATTATCCCACGGTCTATCGACAATAAGTGAAATTTATCACACTATTATAAATCATCCTCTATCATTTACGATAGGATATAATGGTGTTTTTCCATCCATAATGATGCTGAGTTTAATCGCAAAACTTGCAGCCTCAGTCAATTTTGATGACAACAAATGACACGCTGTCGTCAAACGTAAGGAATGAGTGAGTTATTTGTGTGTTGATCTATCACCTCAAAAAAGATACTTATTGATTTTAGACCTTAAAAAGGGCAGTGATGTTTTTTTTTCACCAGGAACTCCGTTCCTCCTTACACACAATCGTTTTTAAACTACAATAATCAAAATATTTCCTCAAATATTTACAAACTATAGCTGAATATCCTCAAATTTTCCATATACCAATAAACAAATCAGTTTTCTTATCAATCGATCACTTCGTTATCAGCGCACACTTATAAGCTTTGGTCTTACTAATTTGATATGGTAAACTAATCTATAAGATGCTGTAAACAGTTGCATTGTAAATGTAAACAAAATTTTTACTATCGATCAGCTAAAAGCAATCGATAAGACTCATCTATGCTGTGAAAACTGGGAATTCTTATTTTGTGATTGAATTACTAGTAAAATAAAAAGGTATTTGCAAAGATCTTGAGCTTTTCAAGCTTTAACTACTTCGAATATTTCGTAATATCGCTTGAGAATCGACATTTTGTTCTCTCATCTGCCAGCATGAGATTTTTATACACCTCATTATTGCATAGCTGAAAATATTTGTTTCGATGCTATGGATTGAAGTCTTCGACGATTCTGCAGCCTAACTTCTCTCTTCCAGTCAAGGAGTGGATCACCATACGAATCAACTTCTTTAACTGAAGAATGTTCAGTACTTTCATATGAATGATACAATAATGCATCCTAACAGGATTAGAAAAGTTCATGAGGTCAAACTCCCCTCACTACATCCATTTTAAGGACCATCCTGTGAATAACAACCACTTCAGTTGAATCTATATATAGGAACTCTTTTCTTATAAGTACATCTCAAGCTATCCGGCTGGTCTAAACACTTTAATGTCTATCATTGGTTGATTTCCCTCATCGATGTCTATTCATCCCAGTGAGCTTTTAGATTGTATAAATCTGAGGTAATTCATGAGTGCAATACGCATACACGCAGAAGAATCACTCACTTCATCCTAATATGTTACGATTATCTGAAAAAGAAGAGCTCTATGTGTGAGGTCTTGACTTCCTAGAAAAGCACTTTTTTAGAAGAACTCAAAATGCGCACTTACCTTTCTTATTCCTCAACGTTTTGTTACGCAACCGAAATACGTTTTGACACTGCAATTACTTTGCAGCACGCGTTCAATTCTACCGTGAGATGCGAAAGGGATTGAGTTTGATTCTAATTTCCACCTCTCTCCATTCTGGTAGATGACCACTTCAGACCTCCCAGTATTCGGAGTAAAGGTAAGGACGAATTCATATTCAGCTTCTGAGAAGTCGTTTTAAGAAATCATTGCCTCATTGCTTGATAGATGAGAGGGCAAAGGTGAGCTTTGATTAACATAATCAATACAGTACACCAAAAGTCTGCTGGTCAAATTGCGAGTATTTCTGCTTTTTCTGGTAGATGAACACTTCAACTTTTCCACCAAGCCGAGAAACGATAAGAACAAACTTATATTCTGTTGTTGAGAAGTCGTTGCCTCATTGCTGTATTCGTAGGAGCGACCTGTTGACGCATGATATTGTCAAGCGATCTGCACCATGTCAGAGCTTGAAACTCATGTCATTGGCTTAAGAACTAGACTATTTCATTTTCCTAAGCTTAATGTAGATAACAAAGAGTTGTTCTACAAAAAACTTGAAAGACTTCTATAGAGTTCGACAAAAAGCTGACTAGTGAGAAGAAATACGAAGAAAAAATTGAACGAGAAAAGAACATACAAAAGCAAAACCTCAACAAGAACCTCAGCATATTCATCAGTGTTTCACTGCTATCGGATAATTTGAGGATTATTGATTCTCACTACCTCTTTTTTTTTCGCACTGTTGAGTATGAATCATTCTGAATTCAATAAACAACACCAAATACAGAAAAATATTCGCATTCATAATAGTTTTCACTGAGTTTTATGGAATAACAATATCAATAATCATGAGAAAAAATTATCGCTTTTATTAACACACGCCGCCGTACACGGCTTATTTTGGTAACATCGACTGACTGGTCGTCAACTGTTGTTATTACATCTGTCAATTTCACGTTTTTTTCCCTCATTATCCCTCAAATCATAAACTCTTAGCTGTATTTCTATCATTTGCACTCTATTCTTTATAGAACGAATAGAAAAGCATAACGACGACTTAGTTCTGCTTAGTACACTGCTTCCTCTTTGAGTCAATTTTATAGCGCTAGAAACGAAGTCGTCATACCTTAATAAATACTACTTTAATAGAGGAAAATATTTATATATGAGTTAACTTTGCGATCACTCAATAACTCTTACAATGTACAAGTCTTTCTATAAAAGATCTTTGTCATTATTGTGTGACTCAGAGTGATAAGGAGTCTCATGCCATCTTTATTCTTCATGTATGTTTAGTAATATTTCATGGTGTCCATCAATTAGATGATGAATGACCTCAAAAATCGACTCCATAAAATCTTCAAAACTGCAATCACATAAAATTACAGCATCTTTCAAATCCCTCTCCATATAATTTTGTATAGGGAGGGAAATATTACTCATTCGGAATGTGTTATTGACATAGGTTGCATTTATTTCCTGAAAACATAAACAAATCGATTACGAAAAAAAAACGTATCGCTATAAATTATTCGTCGATTGAAGAAACTACATAAAATATTAAAATATTAAAAAAATATACCGAATCAATCAATATTTTTTTACTGTGAAATATGTGTGAATTACAGATAGCTGAATTGTAATACTAATGAATGACGCAATAGGTAATGCTGAATTGGCCGCAAACCACCACTTCTACCTCAAACTCTATACTAATGAATAACCCTCATCGTATTACCTCAAATTTGAGAACTTTACTACAATCCGATCGAATATAGAATTCGAATGTTGATTTTAGAGTTCATAGGAGAAAAATTTTTCTTAACAAGTAAAAGTTTTGCTGTGAGGTCATCATGTAGCATCATGGAAGAGTTCATTACCTGACTTGCTTTCTTTTTAACCGAATTCACTTTATACCTCAAATTTTTCATCACTTATTTTAATTTATTTATAGAGGTGGCCACCAGTCGCTAATTCGATCAAAATGTCAGACGTTGGAGAAAAGTTAGTTTTTTTTTTTCACAGCATTTTGTTATTTTTCAGAAATTTTCTAACTTTTTTTCATCTAAAATACTCAGAAGAGCTTATGCACACTCACTTCACGTCCTCTTCAATACCTCATTTAAATTATCTTCTTTTTCATTAAAATTTTTACACCTCGATAATTTATAGCTCTTGAAAGGCGTGTTGAACAATATATGAGGATGTTTACAGGAGGAAAAAAGGAATGAGTCATCAACATTTTATAAGTGCAGTTCTTGTAGAGAACCAATTATTGAATAATATTAGATTTTTTATAATTTTTAAATTTAAGTGAATAAATTAGTTTAGTTGTTGATAATATCATGAATTTTCTATATAACCTAATTTTGTACTTTGAAAAACAAATAGGGCTCTAATGCAACAATGAGTCATCCATCCTCAATACGAGGTCACGCTGCCATCCGCGAGGTCGATATTCATCTAGCGAACAAATTTCGCGTAATAGCGAACATCATAGTAGAACTAGATTGAAACATTGTTGTTCGGAACGTATTCTGAAGTGTTTTCAACATTCTGAAGTCATCACATTCATTCCGTTTTCTTCCGGCGTTGATGCTGTTCTACAGGCCATGGATGTATCATGTATATCATATTTGATATGATCAGTTTACAGGAGACCACCAATAGTGCAGTGAACAATAAATTGAGTGACGAGGCTCGTAAAATTTGTATATGCATCAAATATCATTTATATAAACTTCGTCATACAGTAATCTATTTCATTAATGTTTTCCATCTACACTAAATGCTGAAACTTTACATGAAGATCATGAAATTCATATAATCTTTGTAACCTTAATATACAGTATATCCTTTAAAAAACAACTCATTTAAAGCTTCAAGTCCATTTCAATGAAAGACAGAATCTCAGAAAAAAAAAGACCTCATGTGGACTGTGCTGTACGATTTATTTCCGGTTCATTAGAATACTTAACAACTTTTCTGATCATTCAATTACCGTATGCAAACCTCAAACTAAAGAACATCCTTACAGTATCCTCAATATGGACACAATTCCACTGACGATAAAACGATTGATGATTTTCCTCCATATAATTGTTCGACCTCTAGTTCTACAATTTTGATCACACAGAACTGGAAAATGAGGACGATCAAACAAAACCAGTGACAATTAGTGTACTAAAGTCAAACAAAAAAACAAATAAAAAACTAAAGTCAAACAAAAGAACAAATAAAAAAAAGATGAGGTGGGACTGCCGGTCGCACTTTGGGCGGAGTTCTTCCAATTCTCATACCAGCTTTGTTATTTCTTCTTTTTTCATCACTCCTCACTTTTACTTCTCCAATAGTTACTCACTTTACGTCTTTATAAGATGCAGTGCCTAAATTGATAGTCTATCAAATGTTTATTCGATATGATCAGTTCTGACGTGGTGTGTTGTTGATCTCTTTTCCTCGTGAGAATCGTAGGCCTTTCCTCAGCTTAAAACGAAAGTTGAAACATATGGGTTCATTCTCTATGTCATGGTTAATAATTTACTTTTAATAAACAAATATTTTTGCGCAGGTGAGCTCTATTAAAAATTGGTATGAGTAGATCATAGTGATCTCCTCAATCGCAGGTAGGTGGACGTAACTGTCATCAATCGACTTTTCTCCACGAAATTTCAATATATTTCAATCTTATGACAATGTAGAATTCGTTCGTTTCTGAAAATTCTTAGCTTTTCTACATTGCTGGATCACTTATGTGCTGAGTTTTTTCTATCGTTTCTTCTTAACTATCCGATAAATGTTCTCTGTTGTTTCAATAAGGGGCACAGCGATGATGGCACTACAGTAACACGCTAACCCGATTCAGTTTGCGATTGCCTTCAAGACATCCAAGCCCGCTATCTCTTTAGGGTCGGTATATTGGTGATATACAGACCCGAAATAGTTCAAACAGATTTGCAGCGCACAACCTTCCTTATTATTTTTTTTTCCTTTGATTGAGTCATGCTGTTTGTCTTTTTTTTTGTTTTGTTCGTCTACCAACTGGTATGCTGACTCATCTGCATCTACAAATACAGCGAACCATTGAATCGTTGTGTAACAAAATATATAGAGGAGAGGTTCGTCTAGCAATGGCGTCATTGAAGACGCGAAGTGAATTCCTTTTTAACGAGAACTCTAACGATAATCGGGAATAGATCTTCAGGAAAAGCTATTAGAGTTGGTGTTGGACCATTGTAGATCACACGATATGGACCTATAAGATAAGACAAGCTATGGCGTTGATAAAACTCCTTGTACCTGGCTTCGCCTACGCATTCGAGTTCAACATGGTATCGTGAAGGCGATTGTATCCGAGCCTGTTCTATACTGTGACATGAGTTGACCACTATTCAAGTCAATCCTAGTTCACTCTCAGTCTATCTTACCCAAAATTTTTTCCGTAGGGATGGCGGGCCTGATAGGCTGGGAGGCAATCGACAATTTTAGCAATTGGGCCTGTCAGTGTGGCACCTCCATCAGTGAACCAGATTTCATATGAACACTCATTGAGTGAAATTGATTTACATAAAATTGTAACACCTCTAAAATCATCGCTATCATCCATGTTTATTTGTTTACTACGTAATTAATTGCATTTTATAAAAATACACTTGTAAATTATAGGAATTTTTAAGTATCTTTTCCAGCATAATTTATCTACATCGAATCAATTACGTTATTTTGAAAATTTTCTGTTCAATTGTACTATTAACCTCATGGCTTACATCCTCTGATCACTCTTTTAACAAAGAATTCTGATGCGATTACAACAATCCTATCTGATGGTTTAACGAATCATTCGACATCATCGGCTAGGCTAGAAATTCGCTGATATCAAATAGAGTGACATCATCCGCCACTCCATCAGTGGTCTGAGTTTGCTGTTGAGTTAAACTATGTTAGGAGAAATGCATCAGCTGATTTTTTTTTCTATCGAAAAAGGGAAATGTTTTTTTTTGAAAAAATAGCAGAGCTTTGGTGTTTAGAAAACCATGATAATAATTACATTTGTAAAAATTAACCTATATTTTTTCTCAAATAAGCAATCAATAACGACTTTTTCAGAATGTTTCTGACTACAGAAACGGATTTCGGATTGAATATGCTACGTCAGACTCCTCTTAATGAGTCTGCCGTGGTGTCACCGATTTCGGTGTTGTTCACCTTGGCGATGCTTCAAGCTGGAGCTAAAGGAAAAACAAAAGCGCAAATTGATGAAATTATTGGGAAAGGTCTTTTTCGGCTTCTTTGTTAATTTTTTTCTTCGAAAGAATCCTATTTGTACTTAATGTCCTGCTTTTTTTGTACACTTGCTTTTTCTTGTGAAAAAACATTTACACCTTTTATTCAGTGCTTCATAGAAGCTCCTCTGACTCCTTGAATTATTGAGGTTCAATTTGAGTTCCATCACAATGATAATTGATTTTAGGAGAATCAGACGATATTATTATAACACACTTTTCTGATCTATCGAATGAACTTCAAAACTCAACTAATGGAGTGCAAAGCCGAATAGCTAACGCCTTCTTCTTGAAGTAAGCAAAATCGTATTAAGAAAAATCTGATCGTACCTCTTTTTTGAGGATTTTTTATTTGTTTTGTTTGCTTCTATTATTATATGCTAATTATTGTTTTTAGTAAACAGTACAAGATTGAGAAAGATTATGAGGAAAAAATTGCTAAGAAATTGCACGCTAAAATTGAGACGCTCGATTTCATGGAAGGACAGAAGACAGCTGAGGTGTTTTTTATTTCTTTTTAAACAGATAGAATATTCCATGGGGTGATAGGTTAGGATGTAGTCGTTTGTGTTGAATAATACTTTCCTCATGGAACTTAGGTCTAAGCCTAAGCGTGAAGTGACTCAGCGACGAGCATACCCGAGTCGGTTAACAGAGCTTTGCAGCCCACAAGCCTATCAGGCCCGACAGCCCTCTGGAATAAGCAAATTGGTACCTCAAAAATTTGAATAACGTTAGCAGCTCTGTCATGGTAAAGGGTGGTAAACCTTAGTCTATAGACTAGACTCCTACTTAATCACCTCCACAATATCATATCGATAGCAAATGCATAGGCAGATCATGCAACTTGTATCCATCAACGCCGTAACTTATCCTACCTTGGCTCAATATTTTCTCTTAACGAAGGTAAGCTTCTGAAGAATTCATTGACACTAAGAAAAAACTCGAATTCGCTTAGTTTTGGTTCGATTACCAACGTATCTAAAACTAAATCTTATTTCTTAGGTCAACAATCTTTATCTCATCTGGAGATTACCATTTGAAAAGCATAGTGATTCACGGGTTGTACTGTTGTGAGCAATGGATTTTCAGTTCGAATCCGCACCCCATACGCATTCATCTTCTTCATCCCATCTCAAGTCTTATAATCAAATCGAGCTTCATCTATACCTCATAACCCTTTTCTCATAACTTGTTGATTATCTTCCTATCTGTCTTATTCTGTCGCCTAGAATACATTCTAGCACAATATAAATTTATTTTGCAGATTATTGATGCCTTTATTAGTCAAACAACTGAAGGAAAAATACATGGAATGGTCAACGAAGACACACTTCAAGGTGAATTCTATATTTTTTTCCTCAAAGTCAAGTAATGAGAATTTCTCAAAAATCATCCCGAAAAGGTAACCCATCAATCTTATAGACACATGGTCTATAAGATAAAAATGAGTTTTGGCGTTGATCAATCTCTGAAGCGGATTACGCCTACGCATTCGTGTTGAGTATGGTATCGTGGAGCTGGTTCAATGCAAGCCTGATCTATACAGTGGCTTGAGTTGATCACTCATCACCATGTCAGTGTTATTTATCACACTGATATTTCTTTGGTACCAATTGATCGTTTTCGTAGAGACGACGGGCTTTGTGGGCCTGTGGGGCTACAGTGAACTGATTTGAACCTGCGAGTCACTATGACACTTCCACCATTGCGCCATCGCGCCCTCCTTATGGTCTATACAAAGCTTGAAGTGGAGGATTAATCAAGTGGTTCTTCATTTTTAATAACGTTTTTTTTTTTGGGATTTCCATATTGATTGAAACATCTGACAACCTACTTCACCTCACGCTACTTCCCTCCGATCGGCATAGTATTCACCGTTTCAAATGACCAACTTTCAACGATAACTCAGATGCCAGAATGTCAAATGTCTTCTTGAAACATTTTTTATCACATCTGAAGAGAGCTTAGCTTACGTTTTTGTTGGCTATGAAAAGTTAGTAGTTTTTTTTTACAGACGCTTTCTCCCTTGTCATAAATGCTGTCTACTTCACTGCCGAATGGTTGGAGAGATTTTATAACAGCTCTAATTCAGAAGGATTATTTCACAGTTGTGAGGAAACTAATAGAGAGGTATGCAATTTGCTTACAACTCTTCATAGTCTTTTTCCTCATAGCTTTTGTTTCTTCAATCATCCACATAAGTAACTGGAGAAACACTTTTTTTTTTCTACGACATGCTTTGATTTAGGTGGAATTCATGAATGATCACGATGTTTTTAAAGATTATGCAGAAAATGACGATGTACAAGTATTATCCCTTCCCTATAAGGACACCAGTTACGCATTCAATATCATTTTGCCTAAAAAGAGGTAGTAATTAATCAATGAAGTAGTCACTTTGATTTGAGGACCACTGAACTAAAAGTGTGGAATCTATTTTAAGATTTGGTCTTGAGTCAGTCCGCTCTAAAATCAACGGAGAAGAGATCCAGAAGTTGCTCTCTGAATTGAGGCAAACCTACATATCAGTAAGTCATAGTTGTATCGATTGATGTTTTCCAATTATTCGGATTTCTTTTGTGGACTATTCAAAAATTTAATCTCCTCTTTTTCATTAATGTAAAAGTCTTCTAAGAAATACCAAGTTCTTCTGACAAGTTGACGCTGTTAACCACGGCTTAATAGAATCTGTTTCTTTCCTACACCCTAAAATTTTACCTCCAAGCAGATTACTTTGTATAAAAATGGGCAAAGCTTCGTTAATGTAAAAAATTAATGCGGTTGACATTTACCTGCTTCATAATTATTCACTCATGACTCCTCAGTAAATGCTACCCACAATCTCCATAATGAACTCCTTTACTTTCAGATCACGATACCAAAAATGAAAATTGAAACCGATTACAAGCTGAAAGAAGCTCTTCTAAATATGGGAGTGACGGAAATATTCGGTGACTCAGCAGATTTGAGTAACATTGCTAGAAATCCACCATTAAAAGTTTCAGAAGCTTCTCACAAAGCCATTATTGAGGTGAACTATCTGTTTAGCTAAATTAATCAATTACAATTAGCTTTATTACATACCGATTAGGAAATTCTGATAAGTAACCGATGTAGTTTGTAGGTACAAGAGGAAGGTACTACCGCTGCTGCCGCCACATTATTTAAAATCATTCCAGCGATGGCAATTCTAGATGAGCCGAAGAAATTCATTGTCGATCATCCATTTATGTTTATTTTGACTAAAAATAATAATCCGTTATTTATGGGACAGTTTGTATAAAGTGTTTCGTGTTCTACGTCACTGACGATACAGTACGACAAACTGGTACTGAACACAGCAGCCAAGATGTATTACTGTACTTTCTAGTTTCTTGACTGATCTTATGTTCAAGTTTTTTATAAAGTTTGAGTCACAAAGCTGTATTACTCACCTTTTCTTTTCGTGATAATTCATTATGAGGCACACGTTATAACTATCTGCTCAACAAAAGCTCATCAGTTTATTAGTAATACTATCGAAGAGGTTTGAGGATTTAAGTGGAGGCGACATAAAATATGACGTCGACAGAGGTCATAGCACATTTTCCAAGACCATTACTATACAAAAGACAATCACTACGGACCATAAGTCTAGATAGAAGAAAATCAAAACAAGATCATCAGTTATTTGGTAAACAACCAACAACAACCAAGAAAGCTGAGTGTACTCGTTGCCTTATTGAAGATAGATTGACGTTTTAAGCATTACTGGTACGATCTATTAAGCTGTTTTATTCAAATTAACATTGATTGATCTCGCATGATATTTTAACACTGATGAGTCAAACACCCTTGATACTAACAAAATTATGAATGACAGTTAAGAAAAAAGCATATATGTGACCGATTACGATAAATATCGATCGGAATCATCACCGATAAGCTTTTCAAAATTGTTGATTGTTTTTTCTTTTGTTGAAACTGGTTTGTGTTAGCGAAACCAATTGAACAACCGCATTGATCATTCGTTGTTTTTCTCGCTCCATCACTTTTTTTTTGTTTCAGTCAACCTATGAAAATTTTCCAAGCAGAATTATCAGTCGAATGATCAAATAGGCATAGATTTTAGTTTCATTTAAGGCTATTCACTTAGGCTTAATGAATCGTCAATGAATCGTTACCTCGTAAACCTCACAATACACTTTTCTATATGTCGACAACGGCACAACGATCAATATTTTATGGATTTCACGACAAAGCACCCTATGTGATTCGAATTGAAATTAATTTTTCTATTGACAATAGAATTGTTCCCATTTTAAACTGAATGGTCTGTTTGATCTAGCTTTTCCCGATTCAAATTCGTGAGGAAAATCCAGATATTTTGAAGTCTTGTCGTTATCCCTTCCGAAACCTCAATGAGTTATGATATCACAAAATGATAGAAATCAGAGAGAATTTTGAGTGCCAAAGTTTATTTTAACCTGTCTCATTGATATTTGATAATTAAAACTTACAACAAACAATAAACAACCAGTAAACATAAATGAGTCTGTCTTTGAGTATGTTGTTGTTATTGAAAAGCAAGAAAAACAATTTGTTGCTCAGCAACACTGTTTGTATTTGAGAATAAATGAACCAAGCTGATTTGTCTCCCTCCTGGTTTCTTAAAGAAGGTCATTTCATTCTTTTTTATTATTTTTTTTTGAATAAGTTTTTTATTCGGTTCATTAGTATTTCTTGTAGTGAGTTCATGACAAAACGAAGTACAAACTTAATAAACAGTTCACCCTCTTCTGTTGTCCTCAAATTGACTTGAAAATCCTTTTTTGAATTTTATCTTTTCTTAGATCGCTTCAAGTTTGTCAATTTACTGAAATGTTTTCTAACAGGTTTTCTATTGATTTTTTTTCAGAAAGTTCGACAGCGCTAACTAAAAATCTTACGATGTCGGACATCGAAGACAAGTACGTCTTTCAGAGAAAATTAAACATTTTCAATGACGTTATTACCTTATGACCTACCTTAAAAAAAGCTTACCTAGTAGAGCCCTATTGAGTCCACTTTTTCAACTGTTTGGGCAGAGTTTCCTCATGAGTTTCATTGTTATAAATACTACTTCACCGATTTTCTCTCATATGAAGCTTCAAGCTATTTTCTATCAGGAAGCTTATACTGCCATGTCCTAACATATGACACTCTTTAAGTAAAGCTATGTCGATCACCTGCATTTCCGTTCATCATCTACACAGCCGACCGAGCACCAGTTGAACTCCACTTCTTTCTTCGAGGTCATTTGAGGGTAATGCAAATATTCTTTTGGTTTTAGAGATTCTCTGGGCATCATATTTTCTTTTCTAGGACCTATGTGAGGAGGTCTAACCATTGGTGAGGCTGTCTACCCACACTACGTTAATGCCCAGTGAAACTAAATCGCTTACGGCTAATATCCACCGGTCATCACACATATACATCAAGTGTCTGGCCAGCTAATTTTTGTTAGCCTTACGTTTGCGACCATATTTCTCATCTTTGATCGCCAGCTAAGCTCGGAGTTTCAAACTCTGTCACGCTGGCATGCATGGAGGACTCCTACCATCCTCCTCCCTTTAGTGTCACTTTTAATAACGTCTAGTAATTTTTCACGTTCCTATGTTAAGTTTCCGACGTCTTCTATATTAATTTTTATAATATTTAATGCTATATATCTATAAAAATTTCGCGGAAATCTAACCCACCCTTGTATACAAATCTACGAACCTTTAGAAAAGAACACCTCAAGTAATAGATTTTTCCCGAAACTTATTTATCTTTTGTTGAATTTCACCACTGCAAAGCTTACGACACCTCAACTAAGATGCTCCCACCAAGAAGAAAAAGCTGAGCTTTTAAAGCTGAGTGACGAGCGGTCTGTCTAGGTGTTTGAGAATTTTTCACGAATGTTCTTATACTTAACCGTCCGATAATTTCATTCGCCAAATAAAATCTACTTTTATAAAATGACTAAGCAGCAAAACTCAACCTTCCCTCATAGAAGCTTCATTTTATCAATTTATGAGGTAATTTTGTTACATCTTAGATGATTCCTCTGTATCCAATTCATAATCATAAGTATTAGTCTTTTTCATTTTCGAATCTTTAACTCATTAGCCTCAATTGGATTTGTTTTATTATCGATTTCTAGGTCACGATGAATCACTTTCTGATAAATATATCAATTCGGCCAAATAGTTTTTTCTAGGTGTCGTTCAGTTTTCTGCATTGTGTATAAATTCAAGAATCGAGGTTTCATTCCACCTCAGCATTTCCTCTCCTAAATTACGTCATTTGCATTTCGACGCTTATCTTACAATTATGACAAAGTAGTTTTAACGTTTGTGACTCAACAACTAACTCGTAAACTTAACGAAATCAACCAGCAAAAGGAAATTTGTCTTAAAATTTATTTAGAAATGCTTTTTTTGAAAGCCTTTACAAGTTCCCTTTATCCATTTTCTCATAGTGCAACAATAGAGCATCAATCAAGCCAAAACTGGAACTCTCACTCCCTTGTTGCTCAAAAAATTGTATTTTGCAAGTAGTGAGGACTCAGAAAGGTATAATAAGCATGAGTATACACCGTCAGTAAAGTCAGGCTATTTTCCCAATTTTTGTTTATGTCGTTTGTATTTTCCTTAAGTAAACAAACGTCTTTTCCCTCACACCTCCGCTGTTCTGAGTAAATTGTTAATAGATTCTTATAGGACATAAGAACACTAAGTTAACAATGGCTGATTATTTTGACTACTAGATCACATTCAAATAGTTTCATGATTACTGTAAGATCGATTGCATGCATTACCGTAATCCCAATAGCAGAGAGAAGGCATTAAGAGGGCTAAGTACATAAATAATGTTGTTATTTATAAGTCACGCTATAACAAATATATTGATTGTTTATCGTAAACAAATAGTTATGGTGTTGATAATTTTTTCTAGCCGATCGCTGTACGTTTTTGTTTTTTCTATAGTCGATCGAATGTCGTTGAAATCAAGTTCTGTTAACATCTTTAAAAGATACTAATTAAACAGCCACCTTTTAAACGCTCATTCGTTTTTTTCTCTATGAAAAATAATTAGTTTCATTCTCAAATTATTTAAGATAACAAAATTTGTTCAGAAAATTTATGATGATACTGAGGGAAAAGGCTTTAAACTTAAGCTACATCCTCATTTTTACTATTTATATGGTAACTTAAAATCAACTCACATAGAATGTAAGAAGTCTTATCAACTTATGTTTGAGTGAATTTCATCAGAAATGATTTCTCATAAGAACGATTGGAAGAGGGCAATCTAAATGTTAATGAAAACTACGGAAGCGAGGCATTTTAACTCTTTGGAATTCTTAACTCTAAAATTAGGAATCAACTACACTTTTCGACACAAAAGCTCCATCGTTTTTAGCTATTTGAGTTACATATCAAATTGAGTTACAATATGAGGAGCACTGTTCGTCTCTGGAACATCTGTGCTTCCGAATTCAGTTAGCACATAAATTTTTTTGAAGAATAAAATTCACTTTGAAATCACCTCAAACAAATGTGTTTTTTCGTTAGAAAAACAAGCAACCTCATTATTCACTTAACAGTTCTAATGTATTTCATATATATCTAATTATTCAGAATGTTTCTAACCTCAGAAACGGATTTCGGATTGAACATGCTACGTCAGACTCCTCTTAATGAGTCTGTTGTGGTGTCACCGATTTCGGTGTTGTTCACCTTGGCAATGCTTCATGCTGGAGCTAAAGGAAAAACAAAAGCACAAATTAACGAAGTTATTGGAATAGGTCATTTAGCTTCGTCCTTAAATTTTTTTTCTCACAATTAAAAAGAAATTTTAGGAGCATCAGATGATAGCCTTATGTTATACTTTTGTGATCTATTGACTAAAGTTCATAACTCAACTAGCGGAGTACAGAGTCAAATCGCTAACGGCTTCTTCTTAAAGTAAGTGATACGCCATTAACAAACATCTGAATGGTTTCTCATTTAATAGCTTTGCATTTTTCTTTCTATTCACTTCGAATTTACTGTTGTGATCTTACCTATTTAGTAAACAATATAAAATAGAAAAAAACTTCGAGGAAACGATTTCTACAAAGCTTCACACTAAAATTGAGGTACTTAACTTCACTAACTCACTAAACGCAGCCAAGGTTGGTATATTTTGTTTTTATTTACTCTGACGTACTCATTGAAGAATTTTTCAACAAAAGTTATCTTAATAATTTAACCTCTATTATGCATAAAACCGGTTTCCATTCAGTCTTTGCCTAATGAACGACGAGACAAAACAGAATTTTCACTCATTACACTTTCATTTTACAATCCTAATTTTTTTGCAATCCTTTTTACTACGTAATTACAACTTAGGAAACTGGGTGGTGCTTCTACAATGTGCACGATCGATTTCTAGTTCGATCCCGCTCCAAATCAAATGATTCATACCGTTCCTATATTGTCAATAGAATGTTATGAAATTTCTCTTCAGTAATAATGAGCCATCAGATTTAGGAAATCTAGTTGGTCACCACATTTCATTGTAGTCATATGATTGGTATTCACTCACCGTCACGACGTTGAGTACACCTTCATGATGTTGAGTGCATCGTACCTCTCAGGCAAAATAATCATAACCGAGCTCGATCCCTAGCTCTTACGCAGACATTGTCCTTTATTGTGAATAAATGTAGCTGTCGTGAGTTGCTCATTTCTCTGATCTTCTGGAGTACGGTGGATTTTGGCACGAAAAATAATTAGACAATAACGATGGATATGTGCCTTAAATCAACGCTGCTATTAAGAATGCAGTGAGTGATACCATAAAGCTAACGTTACTTCTTCAATGTTTATTGTAATAATTTGATGTTACGTAATTAAGGGCCAGAGGAAAGAAAAGAGTTAGAAGTAACTCAATGTTATGGTGACATTTTTAGGTTCTACTAGTCGATGATGAGTAAACGTTAGACGAAGACGAAGTCTTTTGCTTATCTACTAATTGAACGAAATTGATGTTGTTATTTATGTTATGATTGTATTTTACAGATTATTAATGCTTTTGTTAGTGAAGCAACTGGAGGGAAAATACACGAAATGGTTAACGATGATACAGTTAGAGGTAAATTTTATGATTTTTTTTTCTGTTCTGCAGTTGGTGATCAATAAGAAGTCGTTAAGCTTTTCCGACCGAGCAATAAGGAGTTTTTATGGCGACGAGTAGACGAGTATTTGAGTCACAGATAATGACACTTGACCTCACCTGTAAACACATGCATATACATGTGATTCTACTCTCGCATTTCTTTTCCTCATCTTGTTATACACCTCAAAAATGTCTATGAAGCGAAAGTAGCATAAAAAGCATCACTTACCTTTATCTACGCGGTGGTGATGGAAAGAAGTTTAATTTATGATTTGAGGTGAATACTCTCTAGTAGAAGTCCATCTGCCATAGATGGATGTCCGATTCATCTGAGGGGAGCGTGAGCTTCTTATGTATCAGTACGAACATCGATGAAGAGTGATCAGCTTAAATTACTCTATAAACCATGCCCACAATCAATCACTTCCACGTTATCACGCTGAAAACGAATGCATAGGCGCATCCCACCTTAAGGGATTGATCAACACCAAAGCATATCTTATTTTATCTTAAGTCTCTACAATGACGAATACAGTCATCGTTTTCATCATAATGTCTGAATTTTCCACATGCGTGAGTTAAGGATAACCTCAAATATTTTCGAAGAATATATCTTATAAACTCTAAGAATCTCTGAATAAGCACTTCGATGAACCTCCTCCTTGTAGTTATTGAAATGCTTGAAGTCGTTTTGCAGACACCTTCTCCCTTCTTATAAATGCTGTCTACTTTTCTGGCGATTGGTTGGAGAGATTTTATAACTCTTCCAATACAAAGGGATTATTCTATAGTGAAGAGAAGACGAATAGAGAGGTATGTGAATTGTTCATCAACGTTTTGTAGTTTCTCTTTTTTCAATGACTCATCGAGTCTGAGTCATTTCTGGAAGAATACTTTCTTTCCTACGGGTTGTTTTGATTTAGGTTGAATTCATGAACGATCACGATGTATATAAGGATTATGCGGAAAATGACGAAGTTGAAGTATTATCCCTTCCCTATAAAGACACCACTTACGCATTCAATATTATTCTGCCCAAAAAGAGGTAATAATCAGTTATAAAGATCATGATTTTGACTCAAATGCTATAGTACTGGTAATAGTATCAAATCCGCATTAAGATTCGGTCTTGAATCAGTTCGTTCAAAAATTGACGGAGAAGAAATCCAGAAACTTCTATTTGAATTGGAGCCAGCACACGTTTCAGTAAGTCGTAGTTGTTTATAACCTTCAAGCATTATGTTTTTTTTCTTCCCATGCTTTTTTTCTATAACGAGCTGATTATTTTCCTTATCACCCAGTCGTTTTGTTTTGAGTCGTTCAAAATCACGCGAACATTTGCATGGAATTTTACTGCGAAGAAGTACACAATTTCACAGTAACGTATAGAGTTAGTGACTTTACGATTGCATTATATTTTGAGGAAAACCTCGATGTGCTATTGTACGGTTAGGTTTTACATGTTGTGTAACTCCTCAATGAGGTTTCACTGATTAGCATAATATGCATAGTAAACCGCTGGGTAACATGTCATTAGGTAACTGAAAGTCGCATACTACGTAGGAAGGAGAACGATCTGGTAAGAGAAGGGATGAGGAACATCTTAGATGTATGTTATCCTAAATAACTACATTTCATATAAGCAAATGACCCTTATTAACTTACACTACGCCAAAGAGGTAGTGACATAAATTGAGGACTACTCTTACAGGTTTACACTCCATCCATTTTCCATTATCGTATTACATGTCATACACATTGAACATAACGTAGCCATTAATCTTCTCTTAGTTTTTTTCGTAAGTAAAATCGATAATTGATTTGTCTTTCAGATTAGAATACCGAAAATCAAAATCGAAACCGATTATAAACTAAAAGAAGCTCTTGTAAATATGGGAGTGAGTGAAATATTTAGTGACTCATCAAATCTCAGTAACATCGCTAAAGATCCACCATTGAAAGTTTCACAAGCATCTCATAAGGCCATCATTGAGGTAAACTATTTATTTACACGAAAAGTTAACGACTAGGTTAGTCGTTAAGTCGTTCCATAATTCAGTTCCAATGAGGTAATTTTTAAGGTACAAGAAGAGGGTACAACTGCATCTGCTGCCACTTTATTCAAAATCATTCCAAAAAAAGCTATCGTTGATGAACCAAAGAAATTTGTCGTTGATCATCCATTTCTGTTTATTTTAACAAAAAATAATAATCCTCTATTCATAGGACAGTTTGTATGAAATGTCAAATATCGATTGATTGTAAATTTTATAACTATTACTTTTATAAAATAATACTAATTTGATTTTTATATTGAACTATCTTTTGTTACTTTACAGATGTAATTTTGAAATAAAAAACCATATAAGCTGTCACTCATCACATAATGAGGATCCATCAACAGATTGATGATATTGGTTGAGTCACTCCAATAAGAATAATCTTTGATCATTCTTGCATAATTTTTCCATATCACTCTTCTAGCATATTGATTGTGATAAAATCACAATCAATAGCGATATAAATTTGTCCAATGATGATGCGAAAAAATTTATCAGAATTGCTAATGATAAGTTTTTTCCCAGAGTTATTGATTTTTACTGAAACTGGTTTGTATAAAAGAAACCAGTTGCAAAACCGCATTAAACACTCTGTAGAGAATACTCTGTCGAGCATTCCCTACTTTATCACCCAAATTACATGCAGGGGAAAGTTATATTATGTGTTCTATGGATGTCTGGCCGCTGAGTCATACGCCAATGGCCCAATTCACAAGGGTTCACAAGTATTTCAACATCTAGGCTCCGCCCACTCCTGCATCCCCTATATAAGCAGCCGCAGCAAACATCTAATCCTCTCCTTTCTCATCATCTCTAACCCAGTCCCCTTCCGTCCTTACTGTTGAAGTGACTGTCGCAGTGTGTCATTACATATTACAACTCTCATACAATTCCTATCATTCTCACCTTTTGTATTTGATAGTTAATCACTATCTGATTGTATAATCACATCCTTATTAATCCTATTATGTATGTTCTTGATTCATCGTTATTGTAGTCGTAGCGTAGTATATTTGTGTATTGTGTAAATAAAGGTTTAATTACCCAAGTTTGAGGTGCAACAACCCAACTTTGGTGCAAACCTAACGGCTACCGATCTACGAACCCGACTGAACACTCACTACACACTCGTTTTTTTTTTTCCTCATATTTTCTTTCACACAGCGTTTCTAAATTTTCCAAACAGCATTATTGACCAATTGGTCATCAATATTTACTCAGATCACTCCATCGGCAATGAGTAATATACGGACAGCGATCAATATTTTATGGAAATGACTACAAAGCACCAACCACGATGATGTCATTCAAAATAAACTCTCCGTTAGCGATGAAGCTACGACATTTCTAATTCTTCACTCTTCGATTCATCAGTTGCCTCATCAGTTCTTTTTATGTTGGTAGTTCAATGGTCTGAACTTTGAACCTTTTCGATTCAATGTCGCCGTCACAACGGGAATGCAGAGGTTTTGCGGCTACCTCATTAACTCTGAAGCTTCGATGTGCTATGATATTACAGAATGAATTGTTTTTTCCTCATTTTGTTCCTCATCTTGTTTCAGTCGTTAAACTAACTAGTGCAACGTTTCGTTGCTTATGGCAACATTGCTTTGTATCGGTAAATAAAATTTTTTTTCGATTTTTCATTTCGATTTTCTTTTTTTTTTCGTAAGGCAAACAAGTGAATAGGCTCTCTCAAAATGGACCAGATTTGTGAATATGTTTATTTCGTTTTCTTCCTCCCGTTGATTTCTATCAAAATAAGTTGTTTATTATTTTTGTTTATGTTTACGGTACGGCTAACACTCTTCAATTTGTTTCGTTGTTTTCAAAATCAATAAGTTTTTAAGGATGATTTTTTCTCTCTACGCTTCAACATAACTATTGGAAGTAAATCACTCTCATAAAATGTCGGACGTCAAAGAAGAGTACGTTTTGTGTTAAATTCATTTCATTAATTTTTAGTAAAATACAACTTTTTTTGGGGGGCGCAGTGGCTCAGTGGTGGAGGTGCCGCAGTGGCACGCCGGCCGATTTAGTTCGTGGCCGCCCCCCAGGCTTACCAAGCCCGCCATCCCTACGGGGTCGGTAAATTGGTACCAGAAGGGTCTGGGTAAGATAACTGGCACTGACTTGGTGAAGAGTGGTCAACTCAAGTCATATATAGACCAGGCACGCACTCAACCACCTCCACAATATCACGTTGAACATGAATGCGGGGGCGGTT